>PITA01001730.1:82757-184344 GCA_004023965.1 Spilogale gracilis
AAGTTGCTGTGGCCGATGTCAAAGAGGTTACTGCCTATGTTCTCTTCCAGGATTTTGATGGATTCCTGCCTCACGTTGAGGTCTTTCATCCATTTCGAGTTTGCCTTTGTGTGTGGTGTAAGAGAATGGTCTAGTTTCATTCTTCTATATGTAGCTGTCCAATTTTCCCAGCACCATTTATTGAAGAGACTGTCTTTTTCCACTGGATATTTTTTCCTGCTTTGTCGAACATGATTTGCCCATAGATTTGTGGGTCCATATCTGGACTCTCTGACTCTGTTCCGTTGGTCTATTTCTCTGTTTTTGTGCCAGTACCATGCTGTCTTGGTAATCACAGCTTTGTAATAAAGCCTGAAGTCAGGTAACCAGATGCCCCCCAGCTTTGTCTTTCTTCTTCAGCAATTCCTTAGCGATCCGGGGTCTTTTTTGGTTCCATATAAATTTTAGGATTGTTTGTTCCAATGCTTTGAAGAATACAACTACCTATTCTTAAGAATTTGCATAAAATGGTAGAGTTTGAACATTAGTCTATTCTGATTTTTTTTTTTTAACCACAAGAAGGGGATACAGAGTATCTTTGTCTCTTAATCTGGAGCTATTGAAGCTAACAAACTTATTACCAGAGAAGAAACTTGTATAGAGAAATTTGCCAAAATGTCTGTTCTATAGTCTTTGAAGAAAATGTTAAATTTATATAGAAGAGGAATACTTGACTTCCATTTCAGACAGAAAAAATATTTCAAAATCAAGATTTTTAAAATAATAGAAAACACAAACTAATGTTAAATATAATTTTTAAATGTGTTGCTGAGCTGGCAAGATATGAAGGGAAATCTTCAGAGGCCAAAAATAAGAAAACACAAACCCAGAAAAATAACAGAGCTCTGTATCTGACAGCCCTGGTGACCCCACTCTGGAAGAAGAAATAACACTTGGAGATGAAAGAGCATTACTACAGATAAAACAGGGTCATGACATTTCTGTAAGAGAGTCAAATATCCTGAAATATATAGTAATTCCTAACTATGTATATCTAAATACATGGTTTAATTTTTTTAAAGCTAAGATTAACTGAGCAGCAGGTAGAATTTGACAGAAGTTGACAAATGCAAGTGTTTGGAAAGAAATTTGAATGTAATGCTCTTTGCTATTGATTGACAGAGCAGGTCCCAAATCAGTGAGCAAACAAGAGAGTGGAGCCACACATACACTATATTTAAATACAGTGGCTCTTGGGACTCTTAGGTGGCTTATTCGTTTAAGCATCTGGCTCTTGATCTCAGCTCAGGTCTTGATCTCAGGGTTGTGAGTTCAGGCCCCACACTGGGCTCCACACTGGGCATGGAACCTACTTTTAAAAAGATATATAATGGTTTTATGCTATATACAGCACAACAAATTTATTGAATCCATCTTCTTTTCAAAGTCTTGGAAAATGTTTTGAAAATCCCCATAGACCTTCCAAGTAGCCAAGCACAAAGAAAGGTAGTGTGGTAAATAACCTCCCATATTTCCTCTCTGATGATGTAAATGAACAGGTATTAAATCTCTGTGCAGAAATATACCCTGCATATGCAGTATTCCTTGAGGGCAGAGGATGCTGACATTGAGAAGTAGCTCTGTGCCTGCAGCCTTGAGCAGTGCTGCCCCTCCCCCTCCTGCCATGCTCCTGCTGCAGGTCTGCTGAGTACAAACACTGGCTATGTAAAACAGCAGGGAGCAAGAAAAGGCCTGTTGGTTTGGTCCATGAGAAAGAGTTGGAGAGACCATCACCAGAGGGAATAGATGTAGCCCAAATCCAAGAACCCTAAAAAAGAAATTGGGCAGATCAGAGCAGGACTGCAGGAAAAGGATTCCACAGGATATTATTTAAAGGGCCAGACCAACAATCTGATGGGACAGGATTCCAGATACATAGTTTATCAGGGAATAAAAAGTAAAAAGAAAGAATCCTTTGCAGGGGCACCTGTGTGGCTCAGTTGGTTAAGTGTCTGACCCTTGATTTTGGCTCAGGTCATGCTCTCAGGGTTGTGAGATTGAGCTCCACATTGGTCTCCTTGCTGGATGTGGAGCCTATCTAAGAGTCTCTTTTACCTTCTCCACTGTTCCTCCGCACTCCCTCTGTAAAGAAAGAAAAAAGAATCTTTTGATAATTCATGAAGGTGAAAAGAAAGGAAAGGGTTAAATTTGGGGCTTTAGAAAGCAAAAGATAAACAGAATCTCTGAGGATTGAACACTTTCCCCCATCACCAAATCAAATAAATAAATGACCAAACAAAATAGCTAAAGTACCTGAACTTTGCCAGACTAACAGAAAAGAGCACCAGAGAATATTCCAGTGTCAAAAAGTGAGCAAAAGGAAAATGAAACCGATACAGATCTATTGAAGAAAATTAGGAAATGAATTTTTATATAAATCAACAATAAAATCAGGTAGAATACCAGCCCTGTTCTGAAAAACAACCAGGAAGTAGGGAAAAAAACCCAACCTATTCTATCCTCCAGAACAGAATTAAATGTATTTAGCAAGTATTTAAGTATATGAAAACCCACTTTTAATCAGAAATTTAATAACTAAAAGCAGAAATAAAAAAAAAACAAATGAAAAACGGTGTGTATGTATTGAACTTGGGAAATAAGTGGAAGAAAAAGACAAAATTATGTCAAAGGATAAATTGCAAGACATCCAAGGGGAAATGGACTCAAATGAAAGTTAATAGGAGGCATCAGAGCAATACAGGGAAGAATCCCCAGAGAATACAAACAACACAAAGCAACAAAATGGATCAGAGAGGAGGAAGTAGTGGAAGTGGAAGACTGGCAATGAAGGAAAAATATTTGCTTTGTCTGCTGAAGAAGAAAAACACAGTAATGTACAGAACCACTATTTAAAACTGGAACCCAAGAAAACCTTCACAAAATAGAAAATAATCTGATTTTCTGCACATTAAAAAGTTTACATGGGAAAATTAACCCTGAACAACCTGTTCTGAGACTTAGCCAGTTTCAGAGGTAATGATAGAATTCTCAAGGCCAGTAGGCAAGAAGAATGAGTGACCTACAAAGGCAAAGTAATTAGACTGGCCTCAGACTTTTCAAAACCAACATATGATGAAAGCATAGCAGCCATGGAGCAGTTTTTATTGTGATACTAAACTAACTGAAAGTATGAATCAAGGAACCCTGGGTGGCTCACGTAATCATCTCAGTGTCCTGGGATCTGAGCCTGCATCAGGCTCTCTGCTTAGCATGGAACCTACTTCCTCCTCTCTCTGCCTGCCTCTCTGCCTACTTGTGATCTCTCTCTCTCTGTCAAATAAATAAATAAAAAATCTTTAAAAAAAAAAAAAAGAAAGTATGAATCAAGAATTTTATAGCCAAACTATCCTTCGAGTATCAAGGCTTTAGAAAAGCAGTGGGGAATTTTGTTCCCATCAGCCCTTCCTGGGGAGTCTACCAGCAAATGAATTGTGTCCAACCAAATGATGACTAGGAAACCTTGAACAAGAGAACTGATAGTGATTATTTTAAAACAAATAAGTATACATGTAAGACTAAAAGAACAGAGGTGAGATATTACAGCTTAAAAAATTAAAAGAGAAGAAAAGAGGATGCTAGGAAAAGCTTTTTTTCATGTAGGTAATAGCTGGTATTAAAAGATAGTGAGAAAACCCTGCAGATTGTAAGAGGTTAAACAAAAAAACAAGACTTAAGGACATTAAAATTGTGTAAGTTCAAGGTAACCAGTGTAACAAAAATAAAAATATAGTGCTTTATAAATACTACCCCCAAATCTTTTAAACTAAAAGTGCAAACAGCACATATAATAAAATACACATAATTACCTAAGATGATGATACATTTGAGATCAGATATATCAGCCTCAATGTTAGATGTCTGGGGTTAACTCACCTAGTAAAAGAAAAAGATTTTTATTTTGGCATCTAAAACAAAACCCAACAATATATTATTTTATTAGAGACACACCTAAAACAAGGTGATTCAAAAGGCCAAAAATAAAGAATGGATAAAAATACATCAAGCATAGGGACACAGGAAGAGCACAGGCCTTCTGATAACAGATAAAACAGAATTCAAGATTCAACATAGTAGGCATCACAAAGGACACTTTTCAGTGCTAATAGCCGCAATCCACAACAAAGTATTTTCCAAATAACCCAACAATAGCCTTTATGAAACAAAACCCACAAAATTTGCAGGAAGACAGATAGAATCCATTGCTAATTGGTGAGTATACTTGAGTATACTCCACTCAGCACAAGACACCAAGCAGACAAAAGAGTCATTAGTAGGAGACAGAAGATCTAAAAAGCATAACCAGGGTGGGACTCATAGAGATAAATTTTTATATACTATATACCCTGACAGTAGAGATGACAGATTCTTCTCAAGGGCCTGTCACTCATTCATGAAAATTGATCACCTACCAGTCAGAAAACATCAGTTGCTTTCATTAGATAGAAATATGAGCAGGCAAATATTTCCTGCTCACTATTCATTAAAACTAGAATTTGCTAACAAAACCAAAAACCCTCTAGCAGCTTTGAAGGAAGTAAAAATGTTTGGTTTACAGAGATGTGGCCAGGGGTATATGCACAAAGTTTGTAGAATGATGGGGGATGAATCTTCAGGGCTGTTGAGGGAGTGGAGTTGGGTTAAATCTTTTTTTTTTTTTTTTTAAGATTTTATTTATTTGACAGTGAGAAACACAGCTAGAGAGGGAACACAAGCAGGGGGAGTGAGAGAGGGAGAAGCAGCCTTCCCGCTGATCAGAGAGCCCGATGTGGGACTCGATTCTGGGTCTCCGGGATCATGACCTGAGCCGAAGGCAGTCGCTTAATCAACTGAGCCACCCAGGCGCCCCTGGAGTTGGGTTAAAAAGAAAACTGTCATATCACATTAGAGGGAATAAAAATTTTGATTTACCAGTCCTAATGTGAAATTTAACAAACTGAATTTCTGTTTTTCCTACTGTGTGCCAGACACTGGGTGTTTGGAGGTGAACCCCTCTTGCCTTGGAGAAACTCCCAGGGGAGGTGCGTAATTCTGACATTATTACAATGGCAGAATTGTTGAAGTGCTATGGAAAAATGCTTGCCATCTAAATTAATATTTTTAATGTTTTTTGCTTTTGAAGGAGCTGGGCTTTCATAGTAGGAAGAAGCTCTCCAGACCCTGTGCTGTTTTTCTTCTATGTCTTGTGGCTTGGATGATGCAAATCCCGTTTTATGGAGTAGGCATTCAGCACAATTAAAACTCAACTAATGATTTTCATTGGTCCTATTTTTGTAGCTTAAACGTACTTCTTTATCATTTTATTATTCATACTTTACAACAATCCTTTAAATAAAGAAGAGATTGGAATCTAACCTTATAGAGTTGAAGACTTACACCTGAATATACGTCTTGTAGATGCTTCCTGCATTGGGATACCTTCTTTGATTCATTTTGGGCTAGCAGTGAGCTGGTCAGTTAAGTCTTGTTATTGTTTATCAATAGTAATTTCACTTCATTTAATTACATGAGTTAAACTTTATTTTAGACCACTTAGATAGTATAAGATACAAGGAGAATAAAATAAATATTTCCATTAATTCTGTCACCCAGATGAGTCCTATTTGGACTTTGGTGTATATTCTTCCTGCTCTTTCTCTTCTTTCTATCTCCCCAGCCCTCCTTGAATCCTTTCCTGCCTCCTTCTCTTTCATTTGCACCCTGTACATGTGTGTAATTAAAAATATTTTATGTAACTACTTTGCTTTTACAAAATGTGATGGTAGTGCCCGAAGTAATGGTAGATTATGGGGGGTAGGATTAAGGAAAACTTTTCTGGAGGTGCATCTTCTGAGCTAGGCCTCAGAAGATGGGGGGAGGGCAGTGTTTGACAGGCAAAAATGGGGAAGAAGATGATGGCAGGTAGATTTCTCTTACTCAAGGCTCAGGAGCATGAAGACATAGGCTGTGTTTGGTTGATGCAGGCAGTTGTGACTTTTTGATTGTTTGTCATCATAACAGCATAAATAATAACAGTAGTGATACTAAGTGCTTTTTATGGACCAGGCACTGTTCACAGCTCCTTGTAAACACTTAATTTTCCATCTTTCATGCAGTAGGTGCCATTATTAATCATGTTACAGTAAAGAAACTAAAACATAGATGAGTGGTGAGTTGGTCCTAAACTGTGAGTGATAAAGCTATGGTCAAGGCCAAGGAGGACTGACCATAAGTTGTTGTCCCTAAGTGCAGCATTTCTAGTCTCGTCCTAATTTCAAATATTTTTTTGTAAGTTTACTTACATAGGATTGAATTGTTTTGTTGGATTTTATTATTAGAAAAGCTATTAATGATAGATCTCTAAGGAAACCACTTACTCCAATGTTTTTTACACTGAATATCCCAGTATCTTACCAGTATTAAAACAGTCTGTTTTATCATAACATAATACAAAATTGAAATAGAATTAATTTTAAAAACATAAAATATAGGCTTCAGGAGCCATATTTTTGTTATTTCAGATGTATACCAGAGCTTCAGTGAATGAGAAAGAAATTTATAATGAGTCTTTTTATTATGTCAGTACCAAAAATTCTTGTGTGGAATCCAAGAGAGACCTCCCTCCTAATGAATTTTTATTGTAAATAGTCCAATGCTGATGTTCCAAATGGGTTATCCAAAAGGGAGATTAACAGAGTTTTAATAAAGATATTTTATCCCTTGCCTTCCTATATTCTTAATTTGACTGTGGTTTATAATTTTTAGATATATATCATTGTATATCTAGATTTTGTCAAGTATCTTTTTTTTAAGATTTTATTTATTTTCTTATTTAAGAGAGTGGGGGGAGATGGAAAGAATCTCAAGCCAACTCCAAGCTGAGTGTGGAGCCCAACGCGGGCCTCGATCTCACAACCCTGAGATCATGACCTGAGCCAAAGTCAAGAGACGGATGCTTATCAAACTGATCCACCCAGGTGCCCCAAGATTTTATTAAGTATCTTATACATGGTAGACATTTTGTGATCCAAACATGTCTAAGCCTTATGACAACTCTTCATTAACTCCATTTCCCTGATGAAGAAACTGAGACTCAAATTAGTAAAATGAAAACAAGTTATGACTGAAATTCAGGTTTGTGCAGCTCCAAAGTCCAGTGTTCTGCTCTGTAGTGAGAAAGTTCTGGTTCTTTCAGTACAAAAAGTGGTTTTTGAAAAACAATAGATTTTATACTCTTTGTCCTGAAAGGAACAGAGGATAGTCCTGAGCCTCCCCCCACCAGTTTTTTCAGTGATTGCCGCTGTCCCGCAGAGAGCTTTCCCAGACAGAGTAACCATCATGTACCACAGCCTTCGTGTTCCAAAACGGGAAACCTGAGTAGGAGCACAGTCTTCCTGTAAGCAACAGATGGTCACTGTTTAAATGAGGGTAAACTCTGCATCTCATCTGTGGAGTAACTTTAGGTTTTTGTGGGTTGGATGGGTTTGGAGAGCTAGTCAAGGGAACAAGCTGGTAACAAGATTTAGGAGGAGGAGGAGGAAGAAGTAAACAACCCAAATTTGTCTGTAGCACTTTTTCACTCTTAAATACTCTTTAATCACAGTCCTATGGCAGGTTGTATTTTTCTGCCTCCCTCCTCCTCCCCCCCCCCCCGCCAACGGAGGGGGAGGAATGAAGGGAGGGCATGGCAGGCTGTTGAAATTTGTAGTGTGTTGGCATCCAGCAAGTGAGTTTTGCTGTGGGGTAAGTCCTGTGGCTTGTTTTCTGCCTCCGTGAATAGAGCCTTTCCATCTTTGCCAAGCCTACAGTTAATGCGGTCAAGGGATTTATTATGAAATGTACTAAATCTTGGCATGGAACTAATTGCATATAACAAGAAGCGTGCTAGAGGCTTGGACCTGAGAAGTGACACATGCAAAAAGCATTCTCTTTCTGATGCTGCTGAAAGAGGTTTTGTGTAGGGGAATGTCTGCATGTCTGCGCTTATTGCTAATGAGGTAACCCCTCACCCAAAGCATATTTCTGAGTTACTTGTTAAAATAAATGCAGAGTTCTCTCTCCGTCTCTTGCTTACTCTCTCTCTCTGTATGAACAACTAGCAGTTGAAGAATGAATATTTATTAACCCCAATTCTACTTCTGAAACTCTTAGTATATCCTGAAACACATATCTATGGCAGTTTAAATTACCTAATTATGACTTGGAATAATTCTTATATAAAGATGTAAAAGTCAACTAGAGAAGTTGTTGTCAGCTTAGGATACCATAGAGTTGTGGCTTAACAACAGAAATTTATTTTTCTCATAGTTCTGGAGACTGGAAGTCTGAAATCAGGGTGTCAGCATGATTAGTCAAATGAGGGCTTTCTTTTTGGCTTGCAGATGGCTGATTTTTTACTGTATCCTGATTTTGGTGGTTGAAGTGGGCAGCATGCAGTGATGACTGAAGGAGAGAGGGTTGGAAGAATTCTTTGGTGCCTCTTCTTATAAGAGTATTAATTCCATCATAAGGGCCCCCCTGCTTATGGCCTCATCTGAACATAATTACCTCCTCCAAACTGCATCTCCAAATACTATCAGGTTGATGGTTAGGGGTTTATGAATTGTATATGAATTGGGGGGAGTATATAAATTGAGGGGAGGAGGCACATTTCAGTCCACAGCAGAGGTATTTAAAAGAAAAGACAAATACTGTATCTTTTTAAGCGCAGTGTAGGTCTTGAAAGCTTTTCTTATTTTTATATTTAGTTTAAAAGTAGTATTTGAATAATTCAGAAGTAAAAATTATGTATTTTTTATCCTTTTCTACTTTCATGAAGTTTTTTTGTATGAATTTTCTTTTTATTGACATATTTATCTTTATATTCCTCACAACACCTTAATACATACATCGTGTGTAGTAGGTGTTTAATACTTGTTGGGTACATTAAAAATTTAAATACTTCTAGCATTTTCCCATAGCACATACCATCTACATCTTAATTTATTGAGATATACAAAGATAAACCAATAAAAGCTGGTTCAGTGAAACCATTACATCATCTTTTGAATATTATGAGAAACATTTTTCTGCAGATAACCTTCTTCCCTTTTGATAACAGAAATTAGTTAACAAGGTACACTTAGAAAATAAATGTAAAGTTCTATTCATATATTCCTAGAATATAGTAATTTGTGTGCACATGTAAAGCTGAGACCCTGATACTTAAAAAGTAAAAGGGGAGAGAATTATTGAAAGGCTTCCAGCACATGGCTAACACTAATCCTTTAGGTACTAGTGGTTTTTGAAGTGGCAGTAATCCTGAGTTTAAAACAAAATAGTAGTGGCCACAAATTTCAGTCCTGGCGCAGCAAAAAGGAAATGTTGGAACGAAAGTGTCTGTAGCATGTAGGGGGAAAAAGGTAACATTCAAAAATAGAACAGCAAAGAGATCATTTGTATGATCCCTGTAACACTGCAAATTCATTAATATCTTGGGCTTACCAGGTCAGTTTGAATTTTTATCAAGTGCCAGAAGTTGGCATTGATCAGCGTGATAAAAACCTGATGATTTACAGACAGGCAATGGTTTGTTTGCTCGTTCATTCCTTCATTCAACATTGATTTACTGAGGTTCTCCTGTGTTTGAGGCACTGTGCCAGGCAGTGTGACAGAGGATCGACAAATCACTGATAGCTTTTACCCTCCGGTACTTAATTTCGCATTTACTTAACTGCTATGAAATCGAGTCCCTCCTACATATTTGGGACTGTCTTGCCTCCTGGGACTGAAAAAATCAACATCATTAAGAATGGTCCTTTTCAAAAAAGCTGGTGTCTCATCTAGGGAAATACACATAAACACATAATTGCTCTTAGTTACTAAGTTTAATGACTTGAGGCTTGGAACCAGGTCTAAATAGAGGTTAACATTCAAGAAGAACATATGGCTCTCTGAACCCGTCACTAAGTCTGGTGTGTGTTGTCTCAGTAATTTGGGCACTTGCTGTCCTTGGGGTGGTCAGAGAAATGGCAGCCATGTCATTACCTGAGAGAGATGACCAGAAATGTAGGATCTCAGACTCCACTCCAGACCTGCTGAATCTGAGATTACATTTTAAGAAGCTGTCCACATGACTCATGTACCTGTTGAAGTTTAGGAATCTTCAATACAGGGTTTGATTCATATTCATCATTATGTGAGATGAAAATGCATCTGGTCTCAAAACTGAGTGCTTTATTTGCCTGGGCATCCTTTGAACAAGCATTTATTGAACACATAGATTTATTGAATGTGAACCAGGTATTGATTGCACTGGAAGGCAAGGACAAAAAAAAGTAATTTTTGACTGCAGTTAATTGTTAAATAAATTATATGATCTATTGAAGAAGTAATTATATCAGTATGGAGAACATTAGGGTACATATCGCCCTTCTTTTCACTACATCTGTATCTCTGGGGTAAATGCCCAGTAGTGCAATTGCAGGGTCATAGGGTAGCTCTATTTTTAATTTTTTAAGGAATCTCCACACTGTTTTCCAAAGCGGCTGCACTAACTTGCATTCCCACGAACAGTGAAGAGAGTTCCGCTTCCCCCGCAGCCCCTCCAATACTTGTTATTTCCTGACTTGTTAATTTTGGCCATTCTGACTGGTGTAAGGTGGTATCTTAGTGTGGTTTTGATTTGAATTTCCCTGATAGCTAGTGACGAAGAACAGTTTATTTTTTTCTGGACATATGTTGCTTATTTATGTTAGCAAAAGGAAAATACACCAATATGATAGGTTTAAAATAAAGATATTACTCTATAAGAAATAATCTTCTTTTATTGTCTAAGACATAAAAAATTTAAGAAATGAGGAAACAATGAGTCATAATGTCCAAAAACTGAAAAAAATATTTTCACCTTCTCAAAAAGGACACTTACAAACTTCACTTTCTTTGGCTTTAGATTCTGTACGAAGCTCTACCCTGATGCTTTCTCAATATTTGAACAGTAGATTTGTGTGAAGTGGACTCTTCAACATGTTGTGTGTGAGCTTCCCAAGAAGAAACACATACATATGTTCTAGGAGAAAATATGACTTCTTTTCTTCTTTTTTTATTTCACAAATTTGGGAAACAGGTTTCAGTACCAAGCTAATAGAGAGCAGCTGAAACTTTCTCACATAAACCGAAATTGAACTTGGCTTTCTCTAATTGGTGATAAAGAGATGTTCTTTGGGGCGCCTGTGTGGCTCAGTTGGTTAAGCGACTGCCTTCGGCTCAGGTCATGATCCCGGAGATCATGGATCGAGTCCCACATCGGGCTCCTTGCTTGGCGGGAAGGCTGCTTCTTCCTCTCTCACTCCCTCTGCTTGTGTTCCCTCTCTGGCTGTGTTTCTCTCTGTCAAATAAATAAAATCTTAAAAAAAAAAAAAAAAAAAAAAAAGAGAGATGTTCTTGATCCAGTGCTCAGGAACTGGGCTCACTTGCTCTTCTCTCGCTGGAGTCTCACAGGACTTCAGGCACAATTTCTTGGTGCCTTTCTATTTCTATAAAGTGGCCATCTGAGAATCACCAGAAGGCAAAATGTAAATGGAAGGTATTAATCTGAAGAAAGGCAGGAATAGGAGAGAGAGCCTACTGCTGTGTGGCGTAGTAAGGAATGGATAACAACATAAAGTGGGCTGAGGTACAACATTGGAGTCCCTCAGTGAAATGTGCTACTCAAGGTAAACAGTCCATTTTTGTTGTCTTTGGCAGTTCTTGAGAACCTTGTCATGTTAATGTAGTTATTGAAATTGAATTTGGAAATTGTAATGTTACTCTCATATTTCACTTTAAAATAGTACTGCTAACTCCCACCTTGAAAGGGCTCACATATATCTCATAAGCAGGGCACTGCTAATATTTTAGTAACCCCACAAGAAGGATAGTGAAATGAAATACTGTAAAAGCACAACTGACCTGCGTTTTCTTTTCCCAACTTGCTTGCAATGAGATACATAATATAAAAATAACCCACTACCCAGTTCTCTTTACAAATGTGCAAATGGTGCTCATTGTGTGTCAGAGAGCACCCTGGGTCTCTGTGACGTTGGCAACATTTCGGGGATCACATTTTCCCATGGATCAACTGTTTTTGAATAGCTTCTCCGATGTATTGGCACAGACCAGCTTTTCTTAAACAGTAAGCATTTATACCTCTTTTCCTGCTTATTTTCCCTTACCAAACACAGCCTTTATGGATTTTATTAAAGAGAGAGGAGGAGAGAGAGAAAGAGGGAGAGAGGGAAACTTTACCACTTATATAGAAATTTTTCTCATATTGTCTCAGGGCAATGCTGTGATAAGTGATTTTGGTTCACATTTGTCCATTTTTTTAAAGGATCAGCTCTTTAAGGATTTCCTTTTGAGAATAGTTTATATTGCTTATTGCCCCCAATAGAACAGTCTAAAAGGTATTTATAAAACAAGATGTGTATTTTCCTTGACATATCTTTTTATCATTTTTCTAATAGGGAGGAGTTGTTTTGACTTGTGGTTATTTGGAAATTATTTGAAGAAAGTAAACTTGTCATATTTCTTCAAACTGGGTAATCTTAGGTGCTGAATAGAGAGGCTACTAGGTCTTGTTCTTTTTTGTACTTACATTTTAGCATACTTCTTAAAATGTCTGAATGAAAAAGTGAATCTTTGATCATTACTGGTTTTTAAAAATTATGTTAAATCCATCATGAAACTACTGATTTCCAACTCTTGGCTCTCTAAGGATTAGGCAGAACAGCTATTTTGTAAGTGCCACAATACAGAAGAAGAGTAAAGATAGTATTGATGTCTTACATCCTTTAATGTAACTTCTCACTGGAGAGATTTGGCAATATCAAGTCCCAACTTCGAATGTAAATAAGCATTGCAAAATTCTTTTTTTCTCTTGGTTTTACAGTTATATAGCTGGTCTGAAGTTGAAAATGTGTTCGTTCTTGAAAGAAAAATATCCCTGATAGCTTAGATTAATGGTACTTCAAGACATGTTTATTCAAAGATGGCAGCAAAGAAGTGAGTAGGCTAAATGCTCTACATTAGAGATAATTGTGTCATATACAACAGATGTAGCCAGTGGGCTGTTTATGTAGCTGCCTTCAATTTTTCTTTGATTTATAATCTATAAGAAAACTGAAATGGTTGTCTCTATTTTTCTTTTTTTTAACAAAAATAGTGAAATTTTAGACAAATGTTGTGCATTCTAAAAATCAAATTATGAAGAAGGTTTAGCCTGCTGTACTTGAGCTTTGATGTTAAATTATAAATTCAGGTTCTTTCAAGAGGTGCTCCATTAGGCAGTGGGATCGAGCAATGGAAATTATCTTGATCTTGGTATCTTACAGGCAGTTTGCCAGTTGATATGTATACATAATCCGTTCCTTAAATTTGAACATAGGACATTTCAAAGTAATCTTTAAAAAATATTCTTATATTTATGAGGTATATGACTTGGCTCTTTTTTGAAGGGTATCAAAAATGCCCTATATATAGCACCTAAGTTTTAAATAAAGCAGTCAGAATTTTCCCTAAACTTTTATGTTTCTTTTGTGTTCAATTACTAGAAATCATTACATGGACATTCTAAAATTGGTAAAAGTGATTGCATTATATGTTTTGTTAAAACAAAATGTGATACAGCCATACCAATCATAAAAGGAAAGGAAAGTAACCTGTCTGTGGTTATCTGTAGGGTTTCTCAAGAGTGCTTCAGCTTGACATTTGAGTTGAATCTGTCAGTAATCTAAGTGTATTTTTCAGTGTGTGTTTTTGGGACCACTCTTGCTAGTATGACTTTTTACATGTAGCAGTCTTAAGAAGGAGAGCAAGTAAAGATTTCCCACTTCTAGAGTTTTTTATTTAATGATGTCCTGGTTAAAAGCTCTTTGGGGATTTGTAAAAAAATGTGTCTTTACTAATACTAAAAGATGAAAATGAATAATACCCATCTTTAGAGTTTGAAAAAAAAAGTTTATCCTCTTATGTTGAAGCTGATATAAATTTTCAAATTAGTGACATATGTGTGTGAGCACATGTATATAGCCCATGAGTGCAGTATTCTTAACCGTTAAATCAGGACTTAATAAACTAAACATCTGTTCTAGTACAGAAAGAGAAAGTTTGAGAATGGAGTTATTTTAATTGACATTTGATAGTTAGTTTTATGTAATGACCTTCTGATGCTCTGAGTTTGCTGTATCTAAATCTGAAAGTTCAATATTAACTCTAATTTGAGCATGATCTTTTTTTTTTGCCAGTTAATTATAATTATCATTTCTTTGATTATATTCTACTGTTAGGAATTTATCAAGCTCAAAACTGCTACGCCCCCCAAAAAATAAAGCTCTGTGGAGTGTATTTACAAATATAAAATGCCTATGAATTGGTTCTACAATCTAAATGAGAGCATAACATTTTGATAAAAACCTCCATAACTATGTAACTATAATACACTTTCTGGCACACTTTAGATTATGTTGTCTTCAGAGTTTTGCCACAGTTATTTTTTCATTCGTCTCAATAAGTGAAATTATAGCTGTAAACAAATACTTGGCAAAAAGTATTGTCTTTTGGAATATTAGAGTGTATTATGAAATAGATAAAAACCAAAACTAAGATATTATTGTATGGAGATACCTGAACCAATAAATGAATATCAACTATATACTAAATAAAAAATAAGTGAAATGAAGAGATGGCACTGATTTGAAAGATCAGGTATCTCTTGCGTATTTTTGGTGATGTGTAGTGGGCAATATTTAAAGGTGTGATTTATCGATACCTTGGCTTACCTATGAATCTGAAAAGGTTATAGGAAAACCTGAGATATTTGATCTGATAGGATTCTCATACTTAAATGTCAGCCAGTCAGAACAGGTTTTGAGGCCTCAACCTTGTGTTTTAAAGCTTTCTCAGAAGGAGAACGGTCCCTTCCCCCTGGCAGAGCCTGGCTTAGCCCCTGCGCCATCATGGAGTTGGGGGGATTCAGCCCATTCTGAAAGGGCATGATGTGGCTTTTATCCCAGCTCCTCCTGCTTACGGAGGATGACCTTGAGTGGACTCAAAAACTTGTGCTTCCAGTGTAAATAAGTGATAGCAGTATCTTTTCGAGCATGACTCACAGGGATTCAAAGTTATTGCCAATGGTGTGATACATTTGAAGGTATTTGGGACTTTTGGCTGGTAAGGTATTATTCTTATGTCTTCTAAACATGCAGAAAACTGGAATCTTGGTGCCTGCCGACCGCTGCTTCTTCAGCAGCCCCTGCCTTCAGAGTGTCTTGTGTATTTTAGTAAAACTGTTTAACAGAATTGTTCTTTCAGTTTTTAATTGAAAAATGAAAAAGAAAAAAAATCAGCTATAATCCTGTATATTTTTTCTGGTCTTTTTTTTTTTTTTTTCTGTGTATTTTAAGTAAGTAAAGCAGTTAGTGTATATGCTGTTTTGTATGTTGCTTTTCCCCACACATTATTGTGTATTTTTTTCCAAATTCTTTTGTATTTTATTTTGGATGTGTATAAGATATTCAGCCAAGGTTATATACTGAAGTTTACATAACTCTTCTTCTGTACTTGGATATTTCTGTTGCTTCTAGTTTTTTACATTATAGGAAAGTGCTATAAGGAACATCTTAATCTATGAAATTTGATCTGATTTGGCATATATTCTTAATTCTCCTTCTTAGCAGTAGAGTTCCTGAATCTAGGGGTAAGAGTATTTTAATGCTCTTCATAATTACTGAGAAGTCATTTTTTGAAAGACTTTAAATATAGATTAAAGTTGCCCACTTGGCTAGGCTTCCTTCTGGCTTTTTACACTTGAAACACTCTTCCTTTTTCCAGGCTTATTCTTTCTTAACTCTTTTCTAGATTCTCCTTTGTACACTTGAAGAGGATTTCTCATTTTTCTCAAGTGGCGGGGGGGACCCTTCATCCCTGTTTTATTAATTTAAATTGGAAATTCAATGTATTACCCCAAGATGATAGCAAAAATAGGTGTGTAGCTTCCTGAGGCTGCTGTAGTAAATTAGCACATCTTGGTAGCTTAAAACAACAGCAATTTATTTTCTTCCAGATCTGGAGACCAGAAATTCAAAATCAGTCTCCTAAGTTGGAATCAGGGTATCAGCAGGCTACTTTCCCCAGATGTTCCAGAAGAGAATCTTTTCTCTGTTGTCCCAGCTTCCAGGGTCTGTTGTCTTCCCTGGGTTTGGAGCTGCACCAGTGTGATCTCTGCCTCCACGGTCCAGTTACCTCCTCCTTTTCTCTGTGTGTGAAGTCTCCTTCTGTCTTATGATGACGATTGTGACGGCATTTAGGGTCTGCCTGGATAATCTAGGATAATCTCCCTATCACAAGACCCTGAGTATAGTCATATCTGCAAAGATCTTAACCATGTGAGGTGACAGTCACAGGTCCTGTGTAATAGGACCTGATACCTTCGGGAGTGGGGCACTAGTTAGGCCCTTACAGTAATTTGTTACTAGGATAGGTAAGGTATTTTTTTTTAATTTTTAATTTTTATTAATTTTTTTCCATGACCCAGCGCCCCATCCCTTTCCACTCCCCCCACCCAGCAGCCCTCAATTTGTTTCCTGAGATTGAGTCTCTTACAGTTTGTCTCTCTCTTGGTCCCATCTAGTTTCATTTTTGAATAATTACTTAGGCTTTTCTTGACAACTTCTGTATTGTTTAGAGCAAAGCTGGGAAATGATAGTGTGGGTATGAAGTGTGGCTATGAATGTAATGGTGGGAAGAGCTCTAGTCGTGTTATCTCTCAGTAGTTTTATGTGACCTACTAGCAAAAGTGGTATATTTATATTTATTGAGATAAAACAAGAGTTGATATTTTATGACTGGTATTCAGCAAACTTTTTATTTGAAAGGTGAAATTTCCTAATTCAAATTTATGAAAATTTGAGAAAACTTATCGTCACTGTCAAAGTTAATAAAGGTAATAAAACTTTTCCTTTTGAGGGGGCGCCTGGGTATATCAGTTGGTTGAGCGACTGCCTTCGGCTCAGGTCATGATCCCGGAGACCTGGGATCGATCCCCACATCGGGCTCCCTGCTCGGCGGGAAGCCTGCTTCTCCCTCTCTCACTCCCCCTGCTTGTGTTCCCTCTCTCGCTGTGTTTCTCTCTGTCAAATAAATTTAAAAAAAAATCTTTAAAACAAACAAACAAAAAACTTTTCCTTTTGAAATGGGAATGTTTGTATTGAAATTAAATTGGATATTTTTTTTTTCCCCTTCACTATCTTGGATGTCAGCTAAGTTTTGCTGTTTATGTTTACCTGGCTTAGGTGCAGTTAAAGTTTCAGGTATATATTTCTGATGATCTATAGCAGGCACAAAGCTTGCTACTCAGATTGCTACTGTATAGTTACAGAAAATAGCAGGTTGTCACTTGTAGAATCCCAGTATGAGAGAGAAGCTCAAGGAGAGTGGGAGAAAAGGCAAGGGTTAGAAATAACCTGCCAGTTCTAATCTTCTGAACCTTTGCATAAACAAGATTGGAATGAAAACACTTTTTTTTTTTAAATTTGGAAACCTGTAACATATCCAATCATAACATTCCATGCTGAGTACATGTATACTTTTAGAAAGACACCACACTGTAATGCACTAGGTCCCTAAATCTGCTTCAGTACCAGCTTTGTGTGTAACCTAAACTTCAGACGTCAATTGGCTAGATGGTGTATTTTTATATTGCATCCTGTAAAATGGAAAGAAAAGGTAAAATAGCTAGCAAAATATAGTCAGCAGTAGTAAGTTTTAAGAACATTTTACATGTTCATCAGAATGTTAGGTCCTATATTTATAATATAGAATCATAAAAGCACAATTTAAGTGTTCTTATCTATGTACTGATACTTAAATATTTTCAGTGCTTAGTATCAGCTAAATGTAATGAACATGTGCTAAAAAAACAAGGGCAGAGTTCTGAGAAAAAAAAGTAAACAACACAAAAAAATTTAAAATAAGCCCAGCATCCTCAACCTGATAATTTTGTTCAAGAATGCAAGTGTCTATGTTATTTGAGGCAATAGTTGGGATAGTAAAGAAGCTATTTGTATTATTTCAATAGTAAAAGTATTAACCAGTAAGTTATTTGATTCCTTCTAGGGGACAGAAACAATTTTGTTATATTGTTATGGTAAATCTTGGAATTCAGTTTAAAAAAGTAGAAACTGCTTCTAGGCAATTCAAAACATGCTCCTGGTCCACAGCTCTGGAAACTGGAAGATAATTTACAAAGAAACAAACAAACAAAAAACTAGCAAAACAAAACAAAGGCCAGAATACTTAAAGTAGCCCTTAAAGATGCGTTCTAAGACTGTTAATCCTGCCCTCCATGGTCCTATCCTGTGCACATCCACATGAAAAGAAGAATGAGATCTTACAACACCAAGGGGCTGAGAGCCTGGAAATCCTTGAACGGAAGGTCAGTTAGGTGTACTTTTCTCTTAGTTTCTGGTGCGGTGGTTAGGCTCAGTAGAGCTTGAAGCTCACAAGAGTATTCTCTTCTTACTAGGTACATTGGGCATAGAAAAGATCTGATTTTTTTTTTTAATGGAGTGTTGTGGCCTATTAATATGGTTATGACATCAATTTAATGGGTCTCAACAAGTTAAGATAGAAAATATCAAAAAAGAAAAAAAAAAAGAAAAGAAAATATCAGTGCTTCACCTGTGAGGATGAACATCGTTTTGTGGATTTTATGTTCATACTCTGCGACATTACATATAGCTTCAAATACTCTGTTCTTAGATCTCACTCACTGGTGGGGATGGAACTTGTGATATACCACCAGACTTAGTGTTCAGATACGGGAGGTGGGGGGAGTAAATGGCAGCTTATTGCTGCTCATGGATAAATGGAGTGGGAGCAGATCTAGAATCATCAGAAGTGGTACCCTGTATTTAACATGACTAGGAGATTTTTCCTTATATTCTTGACCAGCTTCACTTTCTTGAAATCGTGGACTCTGTCAACTCAAAAAGTTGTCTATAATCTAGGAAGTAGAATTAAAAATGGGAATGGAATATACCACTTTATACCATCAAATGGCCAAAAAATAAAATCTGATATTTCTTACATTGACCTGAGTGTGGCAAGAGAAGAATTATTTTCTCTTACTTTGGAAAGGAAGTTGACAAATCTCGGTCAAGTTGAAGATGTATGTATTCTTTGACTCAGTACTTGTGTGACTCTGTGTCTACCCTGGAGGGAGGAACTTTCCGGGCTGGGTACAGGAACACTCGTGTCAGTGCCTTCGCTGCACCATTCAGATGGATGGATGGGTAGATCCAGACAGGCAGACTTTGATGTAGATCTAGCTATATACATATGTATGAATATAATATAGGTATATGATCTCTGCTTTATTCTGTTTCATTTTAACAATGGAATGGTTAAGAGAATAACCTGAAATTCTTTTTTTTTTTTAAGGATTTTATGTATTTGAGATTGAGAGAGAGCACAAGCCAAGGGGGAAAGGCAGAGGGAGAAGCAGACTTCCTGCTGAGCTAGGAGCCCGATGTAGGTATTGATCTCAGGACCCTAGGTACATGAGCTGAGCCAAAGGCAGATGCTTAACCGATTGAGCCACCCAGGCGCCCCGCCCTGTAACCTGAAATTCTTTGATAATCTTTTCTTATTCTCAATCTACTCTCTGCAAACCAGATGTGCATGCATGTGTGTGTGTAAAGAAAGCAATCTGACCAGTCCCCTGTTGAGGGACAAATAACAAACTGAGATTTATTTATGCAGTATATACTTTAAAGCAGTTGTAGTGAATGAATTAGATCTTCCTGTACCAATGGGATACATAGAAAGAAAGACAGAGGAAGAAAGGAAGAAAGGGAGGAAGGAAAGAAGAAAGGAAGAAAGAAAAAGAAAAGTAAAGAAAACTCACAGGAAAGATAGAAAAAACAAACTGCAGAGAATTTATGTAGTTTAATGCTATTTACGTAAAACTTTGACCCACACAATACAGTAGTTTCTATTCTATCAAGGCATCCATACATATTAAAGTTAAAAAACCTAAATGGAAATAATACTCTGAAGATTGATTATTTTTAGAGAGAGAGAGAAGGGGTGATGGTTGTACATAGGGGTGTTTTAGCTAGTATCTTTAACATTCTGTTTCTGAAAAAAAGATTCTGAAGCAAAAAGTACAAATGTTAACATTTGGTAAATGTGGCTAATAAGTGCAGGGTGTTATATGTTTTCTCAACTTTGTGAAATATTAACTTAAAATGTCTATCTTTAAAAAGTAGAATCCTTTAATAATTTTTGAGTTGTAGATTAATTTGTTGGAATTCTCTATCTCTTTGAATACATCTATTTGCAATTTAACATACTGAAGAAAATGTAAACTGTTTATATCTCAGTGGTCTCATTTGGTAATCTTTGTTATCATAGACTTCATTGCGGTGAGGAAATGGTTATGAGTACCCTGAAATGCTTTGATTTTTTTGTTCTTGCTCATGCTTAATTCATCCTCTGCAAACTGTTATATTAAGTCAGTCTCTGCTTTTCATTGTATGTTCACTAGAACAGAAGCTCCGTGAGGGCTGGGATTTTCCTCTCTGGCTCTGGGGCATCTGGAGCAGTTAATGCTTGGCACACAGTAGGGTTCAGTAATATCGGGTGCATGAATGAATAAAAGGGTAAATAGTGAGTCTTCAGCTGGGAGTGGTTTTTCACAGCCTGTTAGTTCGTGCATGTAACATGACTAGGGCATATTATGTGCCAAGTGAATTTACTGTAAAAGATACTACGAGATGTGTCTATACTGATTTATTCTTTACTTACCTCCTAGAAATTGGCAATATCTTTCCCAGGGCAACTTGTCAGCTACCGTTCTGTGAAAGATAAGAACCCAATTACTCTGGCCCTTACTCCCTTATTATATACCTTTGTTATGCCTTTCTGATTAATTCTGAGTTAAAACCTAATGTCCATGTGGACATACTAGGACGTTTCTTTATACTTGTGACTCTGAACTGTCTTATGATTCCCACTTTCTGCAGTTGCTTTTTTGTTCTTGCTGTTCTATTACCATGTTTCATAGAGTCCTAACAGTGTAAAGTGCCTCAAAGTTTTTTTGAAAAAATTAGGATGACCTATTATTTCTGTAGAAAATTATTTCCCTGTAAAGTTGTAGATTGCTCACTCTTTTTTTTTTTTAACGTAGTCACTTTAAATGTACCTGGGATCCAGTGTATTAAACAGAACCTAGTTGTGAATTTTATGATGCAAATACTCATCTAGTGTTATGGGATGAGTTGTAGCCCCCAAAATTCATATTTTCAAGTGCTCATTTGTATTATTTCAGAAGGTGACTATATTTGGAGATAAGGTCTTTAAAGGGGTGTTTAAGTTAAAATAAGGTCATAAGGGTGAGCCTTAATCCATTATGGTTGTCTTTCTAAGAAGAGAATAAGATGCAGTTCAGAAGGAATACACCATGAAGACCCAGGGAGAGGACAGCTACCTGTAAGCCAGGAGAGAGGCCTCTGAAGAAATCAACTCTGCCAACACCTTGATCTTGGACTCCTAGGATCTAGATGTGAGATAATGAATTTCTGTTGTGGAAACAACCCAGTCTATAGTATTTGTTATGGCAGAAAACTTGAAAACTAATTATACTTTTTAAAGTACACAAATACGTGGACATTTACCTTTTATTTTCTAAACCTCAATTTTAATACATAATAACCTGCCTTATATTTCTTATGGAAATTTGGAATTCTTACTAAGGAAGTTAAAGAATGTCATATATGTGTCCTATATGATAATACTTTGTGTACATAGTTCTTTATACTTTAAATAGAGTGTCATACATCATCTCATCAGATAGTAATCCGACATCAGTGACTTGCTTTAAAATATGTTCCAGTGAGTGCCAATATTTCAGTATATACGTGGCCATAGGACTTAGTGATATACTCTCATAATTAGTGCCTATTAATAATGACTTTAAATGACTAGTACCTTTCAGACACCTTGCCTCCTCAGA
Source organism: Spilogale gracilis (assembly GCA_004023965.1). NCBI lineage: Eukaryota > Metazoa > Chordata > Mammalia > Carnivora > Mephitidae > Spilogale > Spilogale gracilis. The sequence goes on from PITA01001730.1 coordinate 104,803, forward strand.
TTTCATGTTAATTTTATTCTCATATTCTAAAAAGTGGTAAACAACGTGTATTTATGTGGTAGCAAATAGCAATTCAGAATATCAAATTAGTTCGGGGTTCTCTTTCCTTGCTTCAATTAACTGGCAAATAGTATTTACTGCCTTGGGTTTGTAGTAAATAGTTGTGCTGGTTTCATTTTGACCACCCCAAGTGATCTGTGAATTGCTAGTAAGAGAAATCAAAGATTATAAAATTGTGATCAGTGGTGAGCATTCTTTTGCTTCTGAAATGGAAGATGTGGTGATAATGTAGTCACTATTTTCTCTGGTAGCAAGCATGGAGGTCAGTTCTATGATGTTTTAAGATACAGTGTGAAACTTCAGTATGAGAAAGATTGCTTTCAAGCCTACTCACTTTTTTAGCATTGGTTTGCTTTTATTTTACAACATGGCAAATATCAAGAAAATCCAGCTTGGATTATTGCATTCCTCTGTTATTTGTTTTCTTCATAATCCCTCAAAATTCTCTGTGTCTATTTCAAATGCCACAAGAAAATAAAAGGAATGTCTTGTATAAAATGTACTCTCAGTTTTGGGTACTCTTATTTTTAATAAATCTGGACTTTAAAAGTCTTGGAATCTTTAATCTCTATTTTCAGCAGACACCAGAAGAATTACTTCAGACAAATGATTTTAAAATAGACTTCTTCACTTAACTGGTATACTGTTTGTGAATTCCTTTACAAAAATTTTCCAAAGATAGGGACATTTTTTCCTTTAGTTTATGGTCATGATTTTTGTGTTGTGAATTTCTCACCTACCTTAATAGCATGTACTAATTTAAATCACTTTTCTCATTTTTATTCATTCAAATAGCAAATTATGTTATATTTTTCATTGGACTGCTTTAGACAGACATAACGAATTTCCCATTTTTAATCCTTTTTAGAATATGTAGACTTTATTATACCAGTTAGTATTACTTCTAAAGCCAGGGTACTGGGTTCCTAATGCAGAGCAGTTAATAGTTTAAAGACTTCAGTTCTTAAAATAACTTTATAGTTTAAAAACAACTCTCAGTAACTACAAATATTGTTTATATACATTAATCAGTGAAAATATATATTTTCTCTTGACTTGGATTTTATGAAAAGTAGGTCTCTTCTAACTAATCACATCTTACATTTACCTAGCCTTCCTTCAATATCCCCCCTTTAATTATCTCTGCTATATATGTACCCAAAAGGTAATTGGTGTGATCCTGTTGCACGTTCTGCCTTCCTTTGCATTCCTGGCAGCTGTGATGCCAAGGGCTACCTGCACGAATGCTTACCTACCGCTGGCTGCTCCAGCTTATGACCTAAGGATCAAATTCATCACAGCCCAGCATGGGCACACACGCAGGGTGGTAATGTCTCTCTGATTTTCTTTGCATTTACTCTCATGTCATGATGAAAAATTTGGATTTCTTTATATTTACTAAGAGAATGATTTATTTTACAATTTAAGTAGTAAAGTTCATTTAATTCTTTTTTTTCTTTTATCCATTCCTGTGTTTTCACTACTAACATTCATTTCTCTTTGGGAAAGTATTAAGCTACAAAGGAATACTTTCAGAGAAGGGTTTCACAGTTAAGGTTTGTTTTTGACAAGAAAACTTAGTTTCTGCTCAGCCAAGATTTTCCTGTTCTGAATAGTGTTTGGATGTAATTCACTTTATCTCCAGTAACCATACTTTTTCCTGGATGCTAAAGTTGAGTAACCCTTTAGACTGATATTTTCCTTCTGTAGATATTTTGATAAATCCATCAGTTTTGAGTCCAATATAGTTGATTTGGGAACACACATGGGTAAATGCCTTGAAAATGCCTCTGGGGACCAGATTAAAATTGAAACTTTTTTTTTTTGTTTTTTCTTGATATTTGTTATTTTTGTTACGTCAAAAAGCCCAGCTCAAATACCAGTGTATTTCAGACCAGACATATGTGTTTTATGTGGGCAAAAATCACAGAAGATACTCTTACTTGAGGGTCAACAGCCAAAAGCAAAAACATTTCATGACTCACTATTAATATTCCTGACTGTTCATCCAAGAAAGACACATCCTTTCATTTTATATCTTTTTGGCCTAGATCTATTAATGCTGAATTAAACACTTGAGGTCTATCATGTATCTTTTATTTTCAATTTTTAGAGAATAGCTCCCAATTTGGCTTCTTAATACAAACAAGATCTTTTGTGTTGTAATTTAGTCCCTTTATGGGTTTTGCAGAATGGCTTTTGAATTAAAATCTCTGCCAAGGTGTTCCCAGCAATAAGCAAGTAGATATCTCAGTGCTTCACCTGCCGTCACCTGTGACATAATGTTCACATCATAGCCCTCAATTTCAAGTCAGTATCTCTGGGATGTGCAGTAGAATCAATTACATAAGAGGTTTTTTGGAATGCACATGCCTGTGTCCTGCCCTAGATGTCCTGCTTTAGAATGTTGGAGATGGTAGCTGGGCATGAACAACTTGGAAAACCTCTCAGTGTATTGTGATGTACTCCATGGTGAGGAGACAGTGACAATACCACATGACTGCACTCAAAATGCAGAGTGTGCACCCCTGGCAGTATGCCAGGGAAATTTTACCTGTAAACCTTGAGCCAGAGAGAAGATATTTTTAGTAAACATTGCATTTTTCTAGACTGACTCAGATTTAACATGATATTGGAATCCCCAAATTTGTAAGGGAAAATCTGTCATACTATTTAGTGTGTCTTGTATTTTAAACACTACATTTGAATTTCGCTTTTTGGTTACTTGTTAATTCATGCAGTAAGCATTATTTCAGTCTTCTTAAACCATTATTATCTTGTATCCCCTGATGCTCTTGTCTTGTGGTCATCTTTTGGCTCTCAGCTCCTCAGCCTCTCTTGCTTGCTTCTCATCCTAAAATTCCATAAGTTTTATTGAGATCAACAACTTCTTCTCTCCCCACCTCCTCCTCCTCCTCCTTTTTTCCCCCTACATCATTATCTGTAATGATCTCACCCTTCCTCCAGGCTCTCTCTGCCATCTGAATGTCAATGATCCCCAAATTTTATCCTTAGCTTTAACTCTTCTTTTTGGTGGTTCAGTCATGAGTAAAGGGTAGACTGATGGCTATTGCAGAAGTGACAGGACTCTTTCATCAAATTCAGTGGTGCCTTATTAATGCACTCATGTCAGATATCTTCTCTGAAAAAATTATGAAAGACCCATATTTGTTTTATGAATGACTCCATTTTTATATTTCTTATTTCCTCATAATCTTACTCTGTGTTGGTTTTCTAGGACTGCTTATAATAAATTACCAAGTTGGTGACTTAAATGGCGAAATTAATTTTTTTATAGTTCTGGATGCTGGAAGTCTAAAATCATGATGTTGGGGCCATGCTCCCTCTGAAGGTCTAGGAAAGACTCCTTCAGTGCCTTTTCCTAGCTCCTGCTGGCTTCTCATGGTCTGTGGCATTTTTTGGGGGGGGTTATAGCTGCCTCCATCTACATGTGGCCTTTTTCTCTGATTCTCTGTGTGCGTGTCTGGATTTAGGTCCACTGTAATGACCTCATCTTAATTATTTCTGTAAAAGACCCTACTTTAAATGTTCTGAGTGGACATGAAGTTTTGGAGAAAAAAAATTTGGACACTAACCCACTCATTATAGGCTTATCTCTACCAAAAATCTAACACGAGGGACAGCTGTCACATAAGGCTGGAGAGAAAAATCTAGAAAATGACTGCCAGAGTCTTCCATTTATGTGTGTGTGGTGTTGCTCTGTGCTTGAACTTCCTCATATATAAAATGAGATAATAGTGCCCACTTCATGAAACAGTGGTTGAGATTAAAATATTTCATGTAGGTAAGATGCCTAGAGTAACATCTAGCACATTTAAACCATAAATGCTCTCAAGGCTTCTTGTGTAATTGGCCTGGGAAGGTGCTTCCCAGAAAACTTTCTCCCAGCTTCATTTCTCCTTCTCCCTCTTCCTGATCTTACATCTTATTTGGTTGTTTCTCCTCACCACAATCATTTGTGAGGTGTTGCAATGTTGCAAGAGGGATACAATAGAGCAGACAGCCTTTGCACACCTTCAAGGTCAGGTGTGGATCACCCCCCACGGAAGCCCCCGCACGGCTGAATGGCTAGAGATTGTGGGGCCCATTGTGCCTCCAGATGCCTGTGGTTGCATGGGATCTCTGGAATGTTAATGAATTTTCATATTTCCCTTTAAGTTACTTCTGTAGCTGGAACAAAGCGTTTCTGAGCTGGGTCCCATAGGGGCATTCTTGTTCACTGACACCCTCATAGGAAACTGTACTTGAGGCTTTCTTGTCAGTTTTAAGAGCTTATACAAGGCATTCTAGGTTCACAAAACTGGTTTAAAATCTCCTCCCAGGTCTAGCACTGGAGCTTTGAACACATAGTCACATCAAAGATTCGGGTTACTTTAGACTGTGTGCCTTACAAGGCTGAGATAGATTTATGGTAAACTAAGGGGCTCTGAGATAAGAGAAGGTACTCTCATCTTTCCTCTTGAGAACCTTCTGGTCTCAGTAGAAGTGATTTCACTTCAAACCATGCTTCATTTCATATTATTCTCTACAGTACTTTTTCTCTTAAAATTAAACATACCAGGTATGTCCGGTGGTAGCAGTGCTCCGAGATTACATTGGGACTCCAGATAGATTCACTGAAAGAAATTCGAGTCCTTTGAATTCTTTTCTACCGTTAGAGACCAGTGGCAAAAAAGAGGACATAATCAAGCCAAGTAATTGATGTATGTAAGTTTGGTTATTCAGCACTATTTGTAGATGTTTGCTGTTTAGGTGTAAGTGCTAATTTCTATTGAAATGAAAGTATTTAAAATTTCAGATAATTCAGTTAAAATTTATTGATAAAGAAGACAGTTTATTAAACTTATTCATCAAGTACTTTGGCAATCACATATGCTGTTCCCTGCTTTTTATCTCATTGATTTGTTTTTGGATATATGATATATACTAATTTATTCAAAACAGACTAGTTTCTTTGTACAGAGGGATGAGCTGAGAAAAATGTTCATTCATTCATCAATGTTTATTTGGAGTGAATTTCACTGACCTGGTGCCAGCCTCTGAGACTTGAACTTTTGCTTATCAAATCTAGAAGAGAGAATTGATGTGTAAACCATTAAATTACGATATAGTGTGAAAAGGGCAAGAGATGGCAATGATTAACTCTATCTAAGTATGAGGGTGGGGAGACGTTTGCTAAGAGGAGGTTACATCTGAGCTGTGTTTTGAAACATGAAGCTTGTAGGCTGATATGAACAAAGAATGTGCCATTCATTGTAAAATCTCGTGGTGTGTTTAAGAAATACAGGCAATTTGGTTTTGCTAGAGTTTACGGTGCATAGTTCAGTTTCTAGTAGCTGTGGTCTTTGGTGTAGCTTGTAGAAATTCAGAAAATTTTACTGACCTCATGGTACTTTACCAAAACATTTATAGAGATAACATAATATCCAATTATTTAGTACTTGCACAAGTGAGTATAGATTAAGCCCTGACAACTGATATCCCAATATTGGAGATTTGAAAGGTATTATGTAATACTATAGCATAGCATTTTCATCCTCCCTTCAGTCCTCCCAGTATATCTACATACTAATGCATTACTATTAATAATGGTGGCTTACCGTGGCAATAACTCTCAGTCTTGGGCAGTGGTAGGAGGGTAAGCCCACAGAGAGGGATATATTTGTGAATAGGACAGTCTGGTTCTTGCAACAAAGAAATCTCGAAAGACAAATGGATTAACACTGTAGATATTTATTTCTTGCATAAGTACAAAGTGAGAGTTTTTGACTTGTAACAAGGTGTTGGGTGGAAGGTTCAGTAGGAAGGAGTGAAATGATTTGGCTCCGTATAGTTGCTCAGGAATCTAGGGGGACAGATGCTTGAATCTTTTTAGCACATGGCTTCCAAATTTGCGTTGGATTCTCCAGCCAAGTGCCATGTGGGAGAAGTGAAGATGTGGAGAAGCTGTAGCAGATTTGTGTCTACCTAAGCCCTGAAGTGATATACATGTCTCATACATGGCCCTCTGCTCACGTTCCCTCAGTGAGAATCAGCCATAGGGCCCCATCTATGTGTCCAGAAGGATAGGGAGTGTGGTCACCTACTGGACCACTGCTTCTCAACAGCTCAGTGCTATTGAAGATAATCACAAATCTTTGGTAGATAACCAGTGGTCTCTGCAGCCAGAATTTATTAAAATTTCTAAGGGGAGTATGAGGATTTGGGGAAAATACGCAGCTTGAGGAAGCCCTGAAAGTGATTCTGGTATGTCCTGTAAAGGCATTTTTCTCTCCTCATTTTATCCCAGGTCCAGTCAAACAACCATTTTTCTATGCAGATAAGGATCCTGAAGTAAGGGAGCTTAAGTCTTAGAGTTGAATGTTCAATTTTGATTTAGTGTTCCATGCACATCTTTCTGATTTTGATTATTCTATTACTTTTGATTTTTCATTATGGGCTTATTTATTTATTTTATTTAATTTTATTTTCCAGCCAATTTTCAAAGTCATTTTTCCTTAAAATTGTTCATAAGTTTTACAAGTCTTGGAAAAAAAACTTTTAAATACATTGAAAAATATATATGGCTTTTGGGAGAGGTGCAAATCCTCAGATTCATGAGGATTTGATTCAGTTTTTTTAAATGTAATTTTAGTTACAGTTAGTAAAGATTCCACTAGGTAATAATTTCCAAGTGGACAGTATACACATATTATTGAACTCAAAAGCAGAGACTGAGTGTGCTTTCTGTCCAATTTCACAGCAGATGCTTTACATTATTAAGTTATAAACTTATCTATGAGGCAGCGATGACTCTTAAGATTAATGACAACAGCAATAACAAAAAACTCTTGGAATGAGATGCAGAATTTCTGTCACTGCTGATAATTTTTTATTTTGAAAAAGTCACTTCCTTTTGTTAGCCCTTACAAGGATTGGGATGACAGTAGTAAATGAGATTCATAGTATGACAGGTTTGAACCACAAGTTTCCAGTCCTCTTAGAACTGTTTGATTTCAGTATGTAAACTTTGCTTTCTTAAGAGGTTCTGTTAAACAGTGGTAAAGAGATGCGCCAATATTGTCTTAGGTTCATTCTCACTAATTAGTTCAGTCCCTCTATGTGTGTGCCTCTGTGTGTGTGTGTCTCTGTGTGTGTGTGTGTGTTTATAGCTAACTCTGTTTCAGGTTCTGTGGTAGGGAGTAGATGATAGGTGCAAAGTGCCCTCATGGAGTTTATGTTTTAGTGTAGCACTTCCAGTAGAATTTTCTGGATTTTGGAAGTGTGTATCTAAACCGTTCTGTGTGGTAGCCACAAGCCATGTGTGGCTACTGCATATTTGAAATGCAGCTAGTGTACCTGAGGAACTGAATTCTTAGTTTTACTTAATTACAATTAATCTAAGCTTAATATTCTGGCTACCAGCTATCTTAGCACACAGTGCAAATTTAGGGGAAGATACTTATTATTCAAATAGTCCCACCACAAAATGTAAAATTGCAATAGCAATAGGTGGTGTAAAGGAGACATGTATGAGGCTTTCAGAGCCATGGAAGTTTAATTGACTTATACAGATGGGTCATTAAAAGCTTAAGTTTGGGTGATAGAGATGGAGAGAAGTGGACAAATTTGAAGGATGACGGGGGTGTAAAATGGACAGGATTTGGTGGTTGGAAAAATGGGGTGAAGTACGTGATTTCAAAATGGTTTCTAGATTTCTTGCCTATACAAGGGAAGATATGGAACTTATTCATTAAGAGATAGAAGGCTGAAAAAGGGCCAGGTTTGTGGGTGAAGCAAATGAGCTTAGTTTTTTGTAAATGGGTTGAATATATAGGCCTGAAATACAGACTAGAGGTTTGGGCTGGATGTATAGATTTGGTAATTGAAGCTATGAGCTTAATGATAGGTAAGCATGTAAGGAAGAAGGATGGATGATGGATTCTGAGAGATTTGAAGAGTTAATGAACTTGAGGTTCCAATGAAGTCTAAGAATGGTTTTCCTAGATACCATTGAATAGTGTAGCCTTAGAGAAAAGAAGCTGATGGTTTCTTTAAGAAGTTTGAATAAGTGATTCTTGAGATGAAACATTTGGGAATGATGATAATATCTAAAACCTGCCAATGGAAATGGATGACCAAAACAAGACATGGTGGTCATGGGGGTTAAGGGAAAAAGAGACCATACAGATGATATAAAGTGAAAATATATTTAATCCCATTTTGACTAAAAAAGCTGTGTAAAACTCTCATTAGAATTGTAAAGTATTAACACATATTTCATAATGTGCATATATTTAAGTAGTAATACATACATTATATGAAATTCATTTGTTATGGTATGTAATAGAGCTAATGATCACATAATATCTCTTAGGGAATTTTTTTATCCTTTCAGCTGGAGGGTTGCTGTTGAAGGGAATGTCAGAATGATTAGAGATGGTTTACTCCATTATTTAAATAATTTATGTGACCTCCTTAATGTTGGCAATATCAGTAATAAAATGCCTTGAATTTTGCATCTGTAGCTTTGAATGTATTATTGTAAATTCAGTCACCTGTCCATGTTTTGAAATCTTTAAAACTGAGTATTTGATCATCCATCTTTCATTGGCATTGACTGTGTTTAGTTGCCTTTTGATTTTTCCCCTATTTTATAATTAATTAAAACCACAGAAAGAAAGAACATGAGTTATCTGAATCATGCTTTGAAAAAAACCACTGAAGTTTTAATACCTTCAGGGAAATTGATAGTTATCAAAACCATTTTGAATCGCTCTCTCTGAAACAATTCTACCCCTTCCCCCATACTTGCAAAAAGTACGCTGAAGTTGACCTTCTTAGTCTGAACTAAGTTGTAAAATATAACTCTAAAATTATTTTTAAAATAATTTGAGTGTAATTGTCCAGTTTGACAAAGATTACATCTTCTCTTACCTCTAAATAAATATTTTTGAAATCAAGGCACATTTAATTATCATAAACATAATTAATAGAAAGAAATGATGTAAATGATAGTGTAAAGGAAAATACCAACTTTCAGTTATAATTTTACTTGATTATTTCTATTATTTCATAGTTTCCACTTGTTTGTGTATAGGCACAGTTATACTTTGTCATCTTATCAACTCCACAAATAACAAAAGTTTTTTTTAAGATTTTATTTATTTGACAGAGAGAGAGATCAGAAATACACAAATAGGCAGAGAAACAGGCAGAGAAAGAGGGGGAAAGCAGGCTCCCAGCTGAGCAGAGAGCCTGATGAGGGACTCGATCCCAGGACCCTGACATCATGACCTGAGCTGACGGCAGAGGCTTAACCCTCTGAGCCACTCAGGCGTCCCAACAAAAGTTTTTTTAATTAAAATTATTCTTGAGTGAAACTCTTTAATTTTCCTCAGGTCTGTGTTGAGACAATTTTATTAAAATTATACAAATATGTATATCATAGTGCATTAGTGAGAAAGTAAGTTCTTTATTCTTATGTGTAGCCTCATCTTAATGGTGGATGTAGCAAGAGGGTAGTTTTATTCAATATTATTCACAAAGAAATGCAACTTATATCTTTAATGTATTTAAATTTCTTAATTTAACAGCTTACTGTTTGTCAAGTACAGGGTATTAAAAATATGTCCTTGCCAGTTAGTAGCATTTTAGTTTCTTCTGAATTAGGCAACTTCTGGTTGACTGATTCTGTTTGGTGTAAAAAACTCAATATTTAAAAAAAAAAAAACCTCAATATTTTATTTTCGCTTAAGCCTTCCCATGTTACTGTGTAAAGTGTCATCTACGCCTGTCACAGGGCATGTGCTTCTCCTGTGACAATGATTCCATTCAGTATTCTCTCCATCATTGTGAGTTCTTTGCTATTGGGAATCTGATTTGATTTGGGTCTAGACATATATCTGTTGAGGCCTGACTGGTTTTTTCTGGACTTCTGGATTGACATGTAGCTGTGTACCACTGAAGCAACACGGGAGCTGAATTCTTAATTTTATCTCTGCTATTGACTTTTAGTTTTGAGAACCTAATATAAAGCAACCCTTTATCCTGATTCTAGGCGTCTGCCAGTGGTGTACCTCTCAGCAGGACCCATGGGAAGCTCTGTACCCTTGTAAGCCATGCCCGAACCATGGACACCCAGAAGCACTGTCTTCGGTTTCTGTAACTGTCACCACCCTCTCCCAAGCTGCATAACATTCCCATGTCATGTAGGGTGTAGAGTTGACCTGGCAGTTGGTCTTCTCCTAGGGCAATTACTTTCACACTGCTATGCTACTGACTGTAATAAGAAATGGATTTAAAACTAGTCCGGCATGATAGCAGAAGTTTCTGAGACCCAATTTACTCTTTTCTATATTATTCTAATAAATTTTAAAAAAATGCTACTTGTGATGTGGTTAATGGATTTGTGACCCACTAATAGGTCTTCACCTGATATTTAATATACATTTGAGAGGCCTGCGGCCTTCTGCAGGTGCATGAGATGTGAGTTTCTAGGGAAGATTGCCTTCTAACTAACTGGTATTTTAAGACACTACTTATGCACCGCCAGCGTCCCCACCCAAAGGCTCAGGCCAGATGATCTGATTTTGGGGGGTCCCTTCTAGAAACATCTTCTTATCTCCATCTGTCTTTCCTTCCCATACTCTCCTGTGGCCACAAGGGGCAGTCTCCTTCCTTCTGTATGTTGGGGACTTTGTATCATAGGCTGAGCCATTTCTGTATTTTGATTAAACTCTATGATCCTGTCATCCAGCCCTTGATATGGGAATGGAGATTACCAATACAAACAGGTTACTTTAATGTGACCCCCAGACCATGAATAGGATGATATTATTATGCTAGGAGATACTTTGAGTCATCTTTTATCTACTGTGGAAAAAAGTTGATGAATATAAGTGGTATGGTGCTGTTATTTTGCTGTCATATTCTTTATTCTTTGAAAGTAATGATCTTTCAACTATTTGTGAATATTAATGATTCTTTAAATTCTGTTTTAGATTACTGTGCCACTAGTGGAAAAAGTAGGTTCTTACAAATTTTCACTGACACTGGGTTCAGAAATTCCAGGAGATTCTTCAAATACAGTTTTATATGAGGTTTAAAAACAGATGTGGTAGACTTATATATCTTATAACTGGAAGTTTGTACCTTTTGACTTCTTTGCCCAGTCCTCCCAATTCCCTCTTGCTGGCAATCACCAATGTATTTTCTGCATCTCTGAGTTTGGATTTTGTAAGCCTAGGATGTAATGTACAGAATAGTGACTATAGTTAACAATATTATATATTTGAAAGTTGATAAGAGAGTAGTTCTTAAAATTCCTCATGACAAGAAAAACCGTTTATAACTATCTGGTGGTCGATGTGAACTAAACTTAATTGTGATAGTCATTTTTGCAATATATACATATATTAAATCATTATGTTGTACATCTAAAACTAATACATTGTATGTCAAATTATATCTCTATTAAAAATAGGGTCATGAAACAAAATCAGATTTGATAGGTACAGTGAAAAAGGAGAAAAGATGTTAATTGTATTTTCTGCATTAGTTAAAAGGCATTCTGACAAATTCTTCTAAATGTGACAATAAACTCCTCTTCCTAAAGAGCAGTTGTTTCAACTTCTTTTATAAATGTAAAATATGACCCAGAGTTTTAAAGTTTTTTTAATTGCTTTTTGATTATTTTTATTGAATTGCTTGCTGTCTCTTGTTAAGTAACCACATTAATTATATAGCTAGCACCTAGCTTCTCAACCATTTCCAGAAGAAGCCCCCAGTTTCCATTAAAGAGTTTTATGGGGGCTCCCCTCATGTCACATAGCAGGCTTCATTGCTTTTTATAATGGACTTGGATGCACTGCCAAGGCCTCCCACTAATTGTTTTATGGGCTCAGTGTGGGATTTGCATCCCTGACTGGGGAAGCCCCAGGTTAAAGGACTGTGGGAGTAAGGAGTTGTCAAACATACCCAGAAGGAGAACTAAAAAAAATTCTGGTTAGCTGTACTGTTGTTGCCAAGGAGCATAAGCAGAACACAAAACATGCCAAATGTTGACTGATTTTAAACAGTGACCCTATTTCAGAGAATACTCACTTCATTACATTTTTGGGAGAAAAACAAATCACAAATAGCTCTATAATTAATTTTAGTGTCCATTTCAGTTTGACACAGGTAAATTATTGTTTTCCAAATGGTAAAAAAAAATACAACTAATTATTTTTATGTGTTCTTTGAGAGAAGATAACTCCTCGTGGTTATCTGTGAACATTTAGTTTTGGAATAATGTGTTCAGAGTTGTGTGCTTTGTTATCTTTTTTCCCCTAAAAGGGTTAAGGAATTGTGTTTTTCACCTGTTAACCATTAATTTGCATGTATCTGCACTAAAAAGAAAAAGTAACTTCTAAATTTTAAAGAATTGAATTTCTTTATTCTTACTTGAAATTCTTATTTCTTCACCAGGCCCTGACATTGTTTTTTCTCAGTCTCAAGCAATCTGCTTGGCATTCTGAACCTGTCTTTCCTCTAGAGGCTGAAATGAGATATTTTTGAAGTACAGTATGACCTCAGAGAGTGCTGTTAGCTTGTTTAATGTTGACATGTGAACAGAATTATTAGAGCCACACTTCAATAGGCCGAGAGTAGAGATACAGTATTCTGTAGGAAGATAAATATTACCTGTCCCCTTTCAGATTGATAGTGTTAAAACTAAATGATATATTGAGATTTTTGTGAACTTTGAAATATCTTTTGGAACTTGGTGAAGTAGAAAAATGGAGCTCCTTTTTAGTAACCAAAATATACTAATCTTAAAAAAAATTCTTATATTTCTAGTAAATAATCTTAGATTACCAATTCTTTATAAGAATTTATAATTTTCCTTTGGTAACCATGTTTCTTATATTTATCTCTCACATAGGTATTTCTTCTCTGTGTGGAGAGGGGTTTATGTGATACATGCTGTCTGTCTTACTCTGTCCATTATGTATATTAAGAGCAAAATCAGTTCATTTCTGCAAACTACAAAAAGTAATTTCAGGGGTCTGTTAATACTTTTTTAAAAAAATACAACTGTTATTTTTGTTTTTTCAAAGTTGGCGGTAAGATTGAAAATCTAAAGCAGAGACGAACCCTTAGTGGTAATTTCCTCATCACTGTGACACCAAGACACTTTAAACTTTAAAAGCTGATTACCTTTCTGTGTAAAATAATCTTTCAGCTCACTATTACTTTGTGAAAAATTATTCCTTAAAACCAGATTTTGTCTCTGGATGGCTCCTTCGTATGTCTTTATTTTGAATAAGAATCAACCTATTATTCATGATCTATAAAACCAACCTTACTACTATAAATGTTAAGCTGCTCTTACAACTTCTTCTCATGAGCTCAAAATTTTCATTTGTTATGTAGACACCAAATTATGCAATCTTTTAGCCAATGCCAACGTTTCTTCTCTAGGTTGTACTAAAAGTTTCCCTTTGTTTTGCATTCTGAAGGGCCAGTTACATAGAGTACTTGTCACTGCTTCTGTGCTGCTTTTGGATTCTTACATTCTAGTGGAACTCACAACGAAAGTGCTCTTTCATTGACTCCTTATCTAACATGTATCTCAACTGCTTATAACCATGCAAGATAGCCTTGTGCATAAATCCACTTTACACAACTTTTCTTTATCAGACACTTTAGTTATAATTATCTTTTGAATATCCTTCTCTACATTTATTACGTATGTGGTGGTAAAATTTTAAAATAAAAGAAACCCAGGGTGCCTGGGTGGCTCAGTGGGTTAAAGCCTCTGCCTTCGGCTCAGGTCATGATCTCAGGGTCCTGGGATTGAGGCCCGCATCGGGCTCTCTGCTCAGCAGGAAGCCAGCTTCCTCCTTTCTCTCTGCCTGCCTCTCTGCCTACTTGTGATCTCTCTCTCTATGAAATAAATAAATAAAAAATTTTTTAAACGATTTTATTTATTTATTTGACAGAGAGAAACACAGCCAGAGAGGGAACATAAGCAGGGGGAATGAGAGAGGGAGAAGCAGGCTTCCTGCCAAGCAGGGATCTCCGGGATCATGACCTGAGCCGAAGGCAATCACTTAACTAACTGAGCCACCCAGGCGCTCTAATAAATAAAATCTTTAAAAAAATAATAATTATTTAAAATAAAAAAACCCAAAAAGTGTGCCAACTCAGTATTAGAATACGTAATAGTGTTCTGAGTTATTTTTAATTAATATTAGTATTTACATATATTTAATATTTTCTCAGTTCCAAAAGCACTTCATATTTTTTATCTGAATCCTTTAGCATTTGAGTTGTTTCCGATATTTGCAGATGAGAATATTAAGTCTTAAGAGAGTTAAACTATCTCATTGTATTAGCAATGACATTGAATTAATAATAAAAAAAAACTTCCGACAAATAAAAGCCCAGGACAGATGGTTTCACAGGTGAACTCTACCAAACAGTTAAAGAAGAGTTAATACATATTCTTTTCACACTATTCTAAAAAAGAGAAGTGGAAGGAAAGCTTCCAAATTCATTGTATAAGGCCAGCATTACCCTGATGCTAAACCCAGAAAAAGACACTAGAAAAAAAGTTAACTATAAGCCAATATCTCTGTTGAATATGGATGCAAAATCCTCAGTACAATAGTAGAAAACTGAATCCAATAATACATTAAAAGATCAGTTACCACAACCAAGTGGAATTTTTTTCTAGGGGTGCAAGGGTGATTCAATATTTACAAATCAAATGGTAAGATACAGAACTTTAACATGAAAAAGGTTAGAAAACATATGACCATCTCAGTAGATAAAGAAAAAACATTTGGCATAGTACAGCATCCATTAATGATAAAAACTCTCAACAGAGGTGCTCAGTGGGTTAAACATCTGCCTTCGGCTCAGGTCATAATCTCAGCATCCTGGGATCAAGCCCCACATCGGGTGTCCTGTTCAGTGGAGAGCCTGTTTTCCTTCTCTGTCTGCTGCTCCCTCTGCTTGTCCTCTCTCTCTTTCAAATAAATAAATAAAATATTCAAAAAAACCACACAAAACCAAAACTAACCTCCCAACAAGGTAGGTTTAGAGGGAGTATACCTCAACAAAATAAAGGCTGTATGTATATGAAAATTCCACAGCTAACAATATATAGTGGTAAAAAAAATTAGGTCCTCACCACAGCAATCAGACAAGAAAAAGAAATAAAAGGCATCCAGATTGGCAAGGAAGAAGTAAAACTTCCACTATGTGCAGATAACATCATTCTCTGTATAGAAAACCTTAAATAAAGACTCTACTAAAAAACTATTAGAACTTATAAATGAATTCAGTACAGTTACAGGATTCAAAGTTAATATACAGAAATTTGTGCAATTCTATACACTAATAAGTAGCAGAAAGAGAAATTAGGAAAATAATCCCATTTATTTAGAGTTACACCAAAAATAGTAAAATACTTGGGAATAAACTTAACCAAGCAGGTGAAAAATCTGTACTCTGAAACTATAAATCACTGATGAAAGAAATTGGAGATGACACAAATAACTGGAAAGATATTCTATGCTAATGGATTGGAAGAACCAATATCATTAAAAATGACCATACTTCCTAAAACAATCTACAGACTTAATGCAATCCCTATAAGAATACCACAATATTTTTCTCAGAACTGGAACAAATAATCCTAAAATTTGTATGGAGCCACAAAAGACCCTGAATAGCTAAAGCAGTCTTGCAAAAGGAAAACAAAATCAGAGGTGTCACAATCCCAGATTTCTGGTTATACTCCAAAGCTGTAGTAATCAAAGCATTATGGCACTGCTACAAAAATAGTCCCATAGATCAATGCAGTGGAATAGAAAGCCCAGAAATAAACTTATTCATATATGGTCAATAAGTCTATGACAAAGGAGGTAAGAATACACAATGGAAAAAAGAGTTTCTTCAACAAATTGTATTGGGAAAACTGAAGAGCTGCATGCAAAAGAATGAAGCTGGACTGCTTTCTTACACCATACATAAAAATAAACTCAAAATGGATTAAGAACTTGTATTTGAGACCTGATATCATAGAACTCCTAGAATAAAATATAGACAGTAATTCCTTAGACATTAGGCATTGAAACATTTTTCTAGACATGTCTCCTCAGGCAAGGGAAACAAGGAAAACTTGTTGGGATTGTTCGGACTAGTTGTTCTTGATATTCTGGATATCAGTCCTTAGTCACATACATTTTACAAATATATTCTTCCTTTCTGTCTTGCCTTTTATTTTCTTAACTGTGTCTTTCAGAAAAGAAGTTACTTATCTTGATGAGATCCAATTTAATCATTTAAAAAATTTCATGCTTAGAACTGTTGGTCATCTAAGAAATCTTTTTCTACCTTAATGTCACAAAATTATTTTTCTATATTTTCTTCAGCAAGTTCTCCTTGGGGCCAGATAAATAAATAATTGACTTTGACTAAAAAAAGCCAAAAAACAAAAAATAAAACCCCCAAACCAAAAAACCTGTTGGGATTACACCAAGATTAAAACAACAACAACAACAACAGCAGCAACAACAACAACAACACTTTTGTACAGCAAAGGAAACCATCAACAAATCAAAAAGGCAGCCTAGTAAATGGGAGAAGATATTTTCAAATGAGATATCTGACAATTAATATCCAAAATATACAAAGAACCTATACAACTCAACACCAAAAAAATCTGATTAAAAAAATGGGCAGAGGACCTGAATAGACATTTTTCCAGAGAAGACCCTACAGATAACCAACAGACACATGAAAACATGCTCAATATTATTTATCATCAGGGGAATGCGGATCAAAACCACTATGAGACATCACCTTCTACCTGTGAAAATGGCTAAAATAAAAAAGACAAGAAATAACAAGTATTGGTAAGGATGTAGAGAGAAATGAATCCTCAGGCACTGTTGGTGGGAATGAAAATTGGTGCAACCACTATGGAAAAATATGAAGGCTCCTTAGAATATTAAAAATAAAAATACTATAAGATCTAGTAATTCTACTACTGGGTATTTACCCAAAGAAAATTCAAACACTAATTTGAAAAGATATATTCCCCCTCTGTTTACTACAGCATTATTTACATAGCCAAGGTGTGGAAGCAACCCAAGTACTTATCCACAGATGAATGGGTAAAAGATCTGGTACTTATTTACAAATGGACTATTACTCAGCCATCAGAAAGGAGGAGACCCTGCCATTTGCGACAACATGGATGGACCTGGAAGATATAACATTAAGTGAAATAAGTCCACTTGAGAAAGATAGATACCATATTATTTCACTCACATGTGGAATTTAAGAAAAAAAACAAAAAAGACATATATAAACTCTTAAATACAGAGAATTAGTGGTTGTCAAAGGAATGGTGGGTGAAGTAGATAAAGGGCATTAAGATTATAGTTGATGAATGCTGAGTGATGTATAGAATTGTTAAATCTTTATATTGCAAGCCTGAAACTAGTATAACATCGTATGATAATTATACTTAAATAATTGGCTAGTATTGAAAACTAATAATTTTAAGGGAACTATTCCATAGTTACATATCAAGTAAGCAGTTGGGATATAGATGCAGTAAGTTTATGTACTCTGAAATTTTATGTTTATGAAGGTAAGTATTGAAATAGAAGTGATTGTTTAGATATTCCAATTCACCATCTGGTAACTAGTGTCTAGTTTGCAGATACTATTCTAGGTAACCACGAATAGTAGATGCATGGTAATTGTTGAATGGATTCCAACGCCCTCAATTCAAGTTCTGACATTTCCAGTGGATACTGATAAATGATTGAAACTTCTTGGGTTTAAGTTTTCATATAGAAAAATAATGAATTTTGGGGTGCCTGGGTGACCAACTCTTGATTTTGGCTTAGGTCGTGATCTTGGAGTTGTGAGATTTAACCCTGCGTCAGGCTCCACACTCAGCAGGGAATCTGCTTGAGATTCTTTTCTTCTCCCTCTGCTCCAGCCCCTACTCACACATACTCTCTCTCAAATAAACAAATCTTTAAAAAAGAAAAAGAAAAAAACGAATTTAAGTGTTGGAAAAACTGATTTCCACATGTGGAAGAATGAAATTGTATCTTTATCTTATTCCATACACAAAAATCAACTCAAGATGTATTAAAGACTTATAACCCTGAAACTTTAAAACTCCTAGAAGAAAACGTAAGGGAAAATCTTCATGACCTTAGTCTTGACAGTGATTTCATGGATATGACACAAAACGCACAGGTAGCCGAAAACAAAAATAAGTAAGACCACACCAAACTGAAAGGTTTCTGCAAACAAAGGAAACATCAAACGTAAAAGATAAAAGACAGAATGAGAGAAAGTTTGTGTAAAGTATATATCTGATAAGAGTTCATCTCCAAAGTATATAAAAATATCTACAGCTCAATATTAAAAAAAACCCAAAACTTAATTTAAAAAATGAGCTATAGATTTGAATAGACTTTTTTCTAAAGAAGGCATACAAATGGCTCAACAGGTATAAGAAAAAAATGCTTAATGGCATTAGTCATTAGGGAAATTCAAACCAAGGCTATGGAGAAATTGGAAGCCATGCATACTGTTGGTGGGGATGCAAAATGGTGCAGCTGCTATGGAAAACGATACGGAAGCTTCTCAAAAACTAAGAAGAAAACTACCATATGATACAGCCATCTGACCTCTCAATTGAAATAAGGATCTCAAAGAGATATGAGCACTCTCATGTTCATTGCAGCACTGCTCATAATTGCTGAGATCTGGGAACAACCTGAATATTCATCAACAGATGAAAAGATAAAATGTGATTTATTCACATACTGGAATACTATTCAGCCCTAAAAAGGAAGGCAGTCCTGCAGTATGTGACACCATGGATGAACCTTGAGGACCTTATACTAAGTGAAATAATCCACTCACAGAAAGATGAATGCTGCATGATTTCACTTGCATGGGATTTCTGAAATAGTTAAATTCATAGAATTGAAGACTGGAATGGTGGCTGCCAGGGCTTGAATAAAGGGAAATCAGGAGTTACCAATCAGCAGGCATAAAGTTTTGGGTAAGTAAGGTAAGACCTAGAGATCTCCTGCATAACATTGTGCTTGTAGTCAGCAATACTGTTGTGTACACTTAAAATTTAAGAGGGTAGGTCTCACTGTTAAGTGTTTTTTACCACAATACCTTACATTAAAAAAAAAAAAAAGAATATGAACAAAAGAAGAATTTAGGTTAACTATTCTTTCAGACACAAAGCTGTTGGTTCAAATGAAGTCTTTTTCCAGAAGCTATTTTTATAGACTAGACAAAATCAGACATGTTCATGTTCTTCTTAGAGGTAATGAGAACGGAAGGAGGGTGTGGCTATAAAACTTACTTGACTCTTGGGGCATCTGGGTGTCTTGGTTGGTTGAGTCTCAGATTCTTGATCTCAGCTCAGGCTTGATCGCAGGGTGTGGGTTCAAGCCCTGTGATGGGCTCCCACCAGGCATGGAGCCTACTTTAAAACACACACACACACACACACACACACACACACACACACACACACACACACTCTTCCTTTGCTCTGTTTGCCCCTGCCCCTGGGCAGTTTGAAATGCATTAGATTAGATGATCTTTTAGCTCAAGGATAATTTGGGTTCTAAATCTCTCTTTCTTTTTTAAATGATTTTATTTATTAGAGAGCAAGCTTGAGAGAGCTCATGAGCACATGAGTGGGGGGTGGCGGGTGGGGCAGAAGTAGAGGGACAAGCAAATTCCCCGAGGATGTGGATACAGAGGCCAGGTCTGGATCCCAGGACCCTGAGATCATGACTTGAGCTGAAGTCAGACGCTTAACCTTTTTGAGCCATAAAGGCACCATGATCTTCTGAAAGGTCTGGCTCACACTTGGGACTGGTTCTTAAGAAGATACTGTGGAGCTCAAATCATGAGGAATAAACTACTCCTGAGGGGGTTTGCCATCAGCACTCAGTTGTTACCAGTTATTGTAGGATCCACTTTAAGGATGTTATGTCTTCACTTAGGATATGTCATTTGGGGGACTCTTTCATTTTTTAAAGAAATTCCTCTTCCTTCTGAGAATGATGTTCTTTTCTACCCTGCCCTTAGGCTTTTAGAACACGTACTTGGCACATCTGTATTACTCCTATCTGGAATGGTAGTTACTTGTTCCTTCTGGGACGAGGAAGGAAAGTTGGATTTTAAAATTACTGAAATCATCCTATCCTCTGAATCTTGTCCACTGATAATGCATGACTTCTTGTTCTTCTAAGTCTGAGATACAGAACCACAGTGTGTCCCAGACTTGGTTGGTGGGGTGGACTCTTTGGCTGCCTCCTCAGTGTCCGTTTGCCAGTTCTCCCAACAGCCCATGGTTTCCATCTGAGTATCCACAAATTTCCAGGGAGCTGACTCCACTTCCTGTATGTTCCACTCAAGACAATCCAGTGCATTTCTTCCTTCTGGCTCTAGTGATGTGTACATTTTTGGCATGTGACCTATGCCAGTTTAATCGAAGTGAATCACAGAGCTGTGGTTGAGTATTTTTGCAGCAACAGTGCTATTTCTCTTGGTGATTTTGAGCAAGGGGAGTATTTAGCCTCAGTAATTGTTGCCCCTGTTGTGGAATAATGAGCTAAAATGGTAGCTTGAAGAAATGGGTTTTTGGTTATTTTATGGAACCATTGGATCAAGCCTGACTTGAAGGCTATACTACTTCTTAACTTTTCAGTTATGGGAGCAAGTCTCCTTTATGTGTAATTTAGTTTGAATAAATCATTGCCAGTACATGAGTTTTGTCTGACATATCAAAGCTTTTGGTACTTTTACCTGGATCTTCCTAATTTAGTTTACTTTCTTGGAACTAAAATCTCCTGCCTGCTTAGACCTTAGATTCCTAACCTATTAAATGAAGAGTTCTATTGGACAATACAAAATATCTATTGGATGATTCTTTCTCTCTGCTTCCAAGAAGTGTAACTCACGTCTATTGTATCAGAAATCTGTTGACCTCCCTCTTCCTATTTAGCAAGGTTTATCCTACTACCATCCAGACTTTAGGATGTGGGTCTTCTAATACCATACACACAACACAATAGCATAAATGGCCCACTTTTAGTCAGTTTCACAGTCTGATTACCTCTTTCCCTTTCACCCCGAAACAAATTTTTTAGAGACGCAAATTTTGAGAAAGAGAAGGACATAAGACTGATGAAGAGTGCTTGTTTTCTTACCAATTACCACATTAAAGCTGATAATTAAGAAATAACACATGACTACAGGAAAGCTAATAATTAATGATGCCAAAGATAAGTTGTCTGTCTCAGTGTAAATCAGTTAAATTTGTTGTTTTTTAAATAACATGCTGGCTTCCCAACCTTAGCTAGCTAGCTATCAGTTGTCAGTAGTTAAAATAATTATTTGAGAATAGTGTCACAGATCAGTTCAAGTCTTTCACCTAGTGTTAGAGAAACAACTCTGAGCAGATGCCTTAAAGATATACGAAGTCCATGTCAAGTTCCTATGTAAGAATAAGCACAGAAATGCTTCAAAACATTGGCATGGTACTGGGGGAATTTTAATGGGAGTTTGGATATTCATAAGGACTTTAACCATTGATTCAAAAAGATAAACTAAGAACCAAGTGGATTTTTCAAGCTGAGTGGGTGCCAGTGGTAGATGGTTGGGGGTATGGTGGTGGTGGGAAATTACTCTTATTGGATCATGCCAAACAGTGACAGGGAGCAATCAGGGCTTTGTAAGAATTCAGTGAATGGTAATTTGCAGCAATCCAATTTCATGCAGTAAAGATTACCTGCAAGGCACACATTTCTTTTTCTTTCTTTCTTTCTTTTTTTAAATGACAGCTTTGATATGTGTAACTCAATGATGAATGACTTTGTGAAATACTGTTTATAAAAAATAAGTGTGCTCCCCCAGATTGCACTGTGGGACATTTAATGCTTTTTTTTTTTTTTTTTTTTTCCCTGAACAGATGTTTTACAGATCCTGCAACTTTTCTATAAAACTCTTCTTGGTCTTCTCCATAAAGAAAAATTACTTGATTATATTTAGGACCTATATTATTTTAATTCTTCTGTTATTCTTGCTAGTGAGACTTTAGCAACAAGTTATCCTACATTCTGAAGCATTACTTAAATTCAACATATTTAAATTTTATAATTTTTATTTAAGGCCAACCATAATATTAACCTAGAGGAGTTTGCCCTGGAGTTCAGATGCATCTGCCATTTTGAATGGATGCTCCGGGGACCTGTCTTATTTTGTTTCTCTCAAGAACACCTTGTTAAATTTGGTGATCATGTCCAAAGTCAGCAATGCATGCTGAGTTTAATGAGTTATTTGGCTATACATTGGGTTGCATTTTTTTTTAAAGCTGTCACTATTTTCATTGAATCTTACAGTGTTATATTGATTTATAGTTTGTATGTGTGTATGTGTGTGTGTTGTGGCTACATTTGCTTTTTGTAGTTAAAAAATAGTTTAAAGAGTACCTTTGAATGGTGTTCATAAGGTGAAAATCTAGTAGATAAAATTCAGAAAACAGATGACCTCAAATTAACTTATGTGTTGCCTTTTAAAAAACATGTTTGATTTAAAGCACTTCATTTTATTTTCATACTTAAAAGGATAATTTTCCCTGTGGTAGAATAATAGGAGTTATTTTTAAATAGAAATTTCCTGTCTCAGAGTTGACCTAATATTTACTTTCTTTGCTTGAAAGTTATTTGCATGTAAGCATTCATTTAAAGTTCTTAAGTTTCACTGACAATAACTGGTAATCTTGGATGATCTGCACCCAGTCAACCTGTCACAGGCTTCATACACAAAAAAGGACAATAGGAGCTCTAATGGACAGAGCAGTTTATTCATTTCTTGCGGGTCACTGATGAATTAATTTGCCTGCAAATCTGCATTAATGTGTTAATATTTGCTATTAAATTCAGCAAATACTGACAGTGTTACGACAGATCATTAGGTGCCTCTAGATGAGAAAAAGTTGTGGAACATTTCTTGTTTCTCAGGGAGCCCATGGTTTCCTAATGACATAACACAAAAGCAAGAGTAAGCAATATTCAAGATGTATTTAGAAACTGTGCAAGACACAGGCATTCTGTGAAGGCTTGTGGAATGGCTGGGTCAGAGGTGGATGGGGCAAAATAAAATCATGATGTCATGGAAAGAAAGACACAACTTCCTGGCACACTGACTATGTGGAATCCATTGTATTTGGCAACTCTTTATATATTGAGGATGAAGGATACTGGCATTATGGATAACTCCAAAGTTGTGAGTCTGTGTGTCTCAAGAATATTGGTTATTTTATTAACAGAATTTGGGAATTCAGAAGAAGGAGCTGTTTGTGAAGAGAAAACAGAGGAATTAAATAAAACGACTTCAGGTGTGCTTTGTTTCCATAGCCTTTAGCAGGAAAATGTCTCATCTAATGACTAAGTGTGACATCCATATATATATATTTGCAAGTCATTCATTATAATTGGTATGTGAAGTTCTTTTTAAAATTTCTTAGATTTAGAGTTAATCTGCAAAAACCTATATTATGCTAGATGGAAGAGCAATCACATTTTAATCTTGGCAAAGTAAAAACAGGTCAAAGAGTTGAGATCACAGTCCAGTTTCTGATCGATTCTTTTGAGACAACAGTAGGTGGGTTTACCTCTCATTGTGTTGTCAAGTAAATGAATAAAAAGGCCTGAATGATTTTCCAGAAGTCCCTGGAAAGGACAAGAGGAAATAATTTTTTGGGTAGATGCTGTGTGGATAAACAGCTAATTCCCTCTGCCCCCCCTTTTTTTTGCCTTAGATGTTAAAACATGTTTAGGAACATATGTAAAAACAAGTCTTTACTTTGCTTTTTGTTCTTTGGTTCATACCAGATAGTTCACCTGCTTATGTCTTTTTAAGCATTTTTATGAACCAGTATTCTTTGAAAATGATAACATGCAATTCTTTAATTTTTATAAGCCCTTAGAATTCATTAAAATAATTAATGGATGATACAGGAGATAGTAGAACTCATAATAAATTTTCCCTGTACTATAATTAATGTTTAATGATAATTGAACAATAAATTGATGTATCTTTACTAAGTCACACAAATTTTCTGGCATTATCTAGTTTGATATTGTATTTGTATTTTATAAGGTTTATACTTGACGTATTTTCCAAATATTTTAGATATGGACAAAGATTTTATTTATTTTCTTTAGATTCATTAAAGAAAAAACCCACAAAATAATTTGCAACAGAACTCATTGAATAGTTTTTATAACACATACACTTAAAACCAGCCAAAGCCAGTGCTGCCTAATAATCGCAGCATTCTCAGACTGAGGAACATAAAACTTGCCTAGGATAATGGTTCAGCAGACTCCTAAATGCTTTACTACAGTGAGTGTCCCAGAGTACTTACCTTACTTCCCATGGAAGTTTTAGTTACAGCCAAAGCTGTCATTAAACATTTATTTAATATTGCTTTGGTGGTACTGTGGCATATTTTAAAAACTTGGACAGGGTGGGACATGCAGTAGAGAAAAGCAAATTAAAAACAGTTGGAACGTTGAGTATGTGCCAGGAGCTATGCTAGAATGTTTTCTCTGTTCTCATCATGTTTGCTCCTCAATTACCTCTGTATCGCTTTGTTATCATTTCGCTGCTGAAACTGTCTTTGCAAAGGTCACGAATGAGCTCTTTTCCACAAAATCTATTGGCCTCTTTTTAGTACCTTTTAAATTAATTAATTAATTAATTAATTAATTAATCTTTTTAGTACTTTTGCTGTATCTTAGGGTCATTGACAGTTGAGGTGTTCCCTTCTCACAACTGTTGTCTGCACTCTTCCTCACCCTCTTCTTCCCCTCTCTGCTGCTGCTCCTCAGTTTCTTTTGCAGGTTTTTCCACCTCCTCTGTCTCCCCCATTGGATGCTCTCAGGAGTTTAGTCTGGAGCATTCTTTTCTGGATCTCTCCTGGTTAAGTCGTTCCAATTTCATGACTTCATTGAGCAGTCCTGAAATACTGATCGTTCTCATAGCTAGAATCCCGTGAACGGGTCTCTCCTCATCATACGAGACCCTCTTGAATGCTTTTTACGCATCTTCACTTGGAATGAAAATGGAAGCTCTGAGTTTACATGCCCTAGGTTCTAAATCAAACACGTCTTCCCTTCCCCAATCGGATCGGCTTCTCTTTCTGTGTTTTCTATATTAGTAAACTTCACCATTATTCTCCCTGTTGCCAAAATTAGAAACGGATGAATTGTCCATGGTTTATCTTGACTGCTGTCTGTTTTCTCAACTCAGTTTTTAAATCCTGCCAATGCTTTCTCCTTGATGTTCTCAAATATGTTCACCATTCTTTTTTTTTTTTTTGAGATTTTATTAATTTATTTTAGAGAGGGAGAGTGTGAGTGTGCACATGGTAGAGTGGGGGAGGAACAGAGAGAGGGAGAGAATCCCAAGCAGGCTCTGTGTTCAGTGCAGGTCCTGATAGTGGGGGGAGCTTCCATTCCGGGACCCTGAGATCATCACCTGAAACATTACTCCTGAAATCAGGAGTTGGGTGCTTAACCGACTGAGCCTCCCAGGCACCCCAAATATGTTCCCCATTCTTTGTTTTTATTACTACAGCCTTAGTTTAGGACCTGAATCACCATATGATCTGTTAAGTGGTCTCCCTGCAACCAGTTTTGCTCCTTCCATTCAGGCTCTGTTTATGGTCAATCAAAGTGACTTCTCCAAAATTCATTTTTTTAAATGGTTCCTCATAATAAAGTATAAAATCCTTAGTATGGTTATGAGACTTTTGAATACATGGTACTGCTTAAATCGTCAGATTTTCTATTTCATTGCATGTTTTGTGATTAACACCCAGTGGTCTTTAAAACCTAGCTGAAGCTTCCGTAAAACAGAGCTCTGCTGTTTTCCTTTCCCTGCTCTTCTGGGTGACCTCTGTCACTTCTTTGTGCTCTTGGGATTCACTGTGTTAAACCCTAAGGCAATGCACTGCAATAATTTGTTTTCTCATTCTTTTCTGATTTTACTTTTAGTATTTATGGGTAAGGAACTATGACATTTTTCTGTATGTACTTTCCCTTATAAGCTTACTTACAATATTAAGCATATAGCTAGCATACAATGGAAATGTTGAATTAACTAATGAGTAACCAAACTAAGATCAATAAAACCTACATTCTACTCTCAAGTGGGTTACTGTACAGTGAGAAGATTTACAAGTACCAATAATTTTAAAAAGCCATCAATAAACAATAACACTGTGGTGTGGTATAAGCTATTAAAATTCATGTTTTCAAGTAGGAAGTAATTAAATGGTAATATCTTAAGGGACTGTCTCTTGAGGATATATAATAGAATCACAGAGAAATTTTCATGGCATTTAATTGTGTTTCTTTGAAATGAAGTCTTACTGTAACCCTTAAGGCACTCAGAGTACTTTAAAAAACATTTTTATTGACTCTTTAAAACTTTCCCCTGTCTTCTGTTTTGTCAGTTTTATGAGGACTCAACAAAAGTGAGGCAAGATGAATTAAATTTCTGGACATCTATTTGGCTAGTTAGGCGGCACGAGACTCATTGCATATTTTTTTTTTCCTTTCTGAAATTACTACAGTTTCTATTATCTGGTAAGATTGTATATGATTCTGGCCTCTGGCTTTATGTTTTATATTTAATCCACTAATTACAAGAAATAGAATGTTTTTCCCCCTGTAAAACAATTTGAGAGGACTTAGTAGGTTTTTAAGAACTCGGGCCCATTACTTTTATGAACACTGAGATTTTAAAAAGCCATTGTGACATAGTTTGCCTCATAATAATGGAGCAAAATATTGTTGAAAAAAATTAGTGACCTCTTCCGGCTTTTAAAGGTATAAATGACTGCATGTCAGAAACTTTTATATTGCTTGTAAAAGTCAACACTATAAATATTAACTCTGTGATTGCAAGGGCAGGTTATGTTTAATTTGTTTTGAATCATGTTTCTTGGGGTTCTAGAATTCTGAAAATTGTCAGAAGAGCTGTGTGGAGAAATGGAGGAGTAGCCAGGTAGGCTGCTGGGGAAGCTTGGTGGCCTCATCATCCATGCTTCTGTCACATCAGCTGCTTTGATATGTTACCTGCTGGAGTATTTTTAAAAGGATATTATTTAAGGGAGAAAATATTTCTAAAATACCTTGAACACCATTGGTTCACTCAAGGCAGATGTTCAAGGAAGTCATCTTGTTGACAATTGAGAAAACCCAGGAATACAGAAAATGTACACCATTTCATTCACTAACTACTCTTCCCATGTGTTGCCTGCAGTGACCATTCTCAAAGACATCGGGGGAAAGCTATACATTTAAAAGAGCTAGACAAGTAGAGTGTTCTGGCCCATCTGTTTTCCATCAGAGACTTTCAGTCCCCACATGGTGTTTCCATCGTGTGGTCATTAGAACCCATGAACCAGGGCCTGACTCCGTTTGGGGGGAGTGTGAGGTGGAAATTTGAGGGATGGTGGGAAAGAGAATGGTAATGCTTCTTAAGAGCAGGGACAGGGTTACTGATCTTGCCAGTGTCATGGTGTTCACATCATAATGCTACATACTTTCATGCCAGGAAACTGGAGGATCAGCTCAGAGTTTTATAGATTTTGGCCAAAGTCTGTTCCAAGGGAAAAGTAAATGTTTAAAGGTGTTGACCATTGACCTAACTTACTCTTTCGTTCTTTTGGTCCCTTATTTCTCTCCCCTGCCCCAAAGAGGGTTATCCTAGGTGTGAAATCCAGGTCACTACCATAGTAACCACACAAATAGAGCACAAAGGAGTGTTATTTGCTTTAATTTTGTGGTGGTAGAAGGAAAACTACACATGGAGGTGCTTATAGGTGGCAGAGACAGTGGTACAAAAACATGTCTGTAAGAGATGGGCTGGAATGGACTTTTCTCGTAAAACAATCTGTGTCATAAAGAAGCAGAATCTAGGGAGTAACTGCATCTTTTTAAATGCTTTAAAAAGTTGGCAGTGTTGATTCAAAATGCTATTTAAAAACTTTCAAAATGACATTTTTTGGGGAAACTGTAACTGTCAATTTGAAGGATGGGATTCTTTTCAACAGAACTTGTGAAAATACCCATTGCCATATGTGAAGCAGGTTAGGGCAGTTTATCTTAAATAGATGAGTTGTCAAATACATCCATACACACCCTGTTCTGGGCCTCAGAGGAGAAATTCCAGGGCCATCCCATTAAAGAAATAATGTGCGTTTTCACAACACATTTTACAGATAAGTAGACATTTAAATAATACTCATATTAGGAGGAAGTAATCTAATAATAGATTAATTAGACCTGGGGGAAAACTTAGCTTACTTAGCAACTGGTTGATGGGAACATCACTTGGAAGAGTCTAACTCATCCTTTCTTCTGCTGATGATTATACAAGGACCATTATCTCCCATGTGAAAACCTCACTCGGCTCAAACTATTAGAGTAGCTACAGTAGCTTTGTTTCTAGTTATAAAAGCGTATGTGTTCACAATTAGAATTATGTTTAGTTCTACAACCCAAAGATAAGTATACATTTTAGTGTGTCTTTTTTCTTTCTTTTTGTATGAGTGTGCATATTATATATAAAAGATGTCTATAGGATACATTTTTGCATAATGTGTGTGTGTGTGTGTGTGTGTGTGTGTGTGTGTGTGTATAATTGGAACCAAACTATACAAATGGTTTTGTAACTACATTTTTACTTCATCCATTTAACAATTCTTCATTGTGTGCCTGATATAACTGATATAATCTAGGGATTTTCTATCCTGTTACATATGCCTTGAAAGACATTTAACAACTTAACATTTGACATTTAACAACTTAATATTTCTTTATATCATAATTTCTTTATCTCCTTGTTGGACATCTTTATTGTTTTTTTTTTTTTGCTATGATAAATCATATTAAATCATTATATTTTTACTTGTCTTTGTTTCAATATATCCTATTATTTCCTGAAGAAAAAGTCCAAAAAATGAAGTTATATTTTAATAATCCTCAATTTAGGGGACCTGGGTGGCTCAGTGGGCTAAATGTCTGCCTTCAGCTCAGGTCATGATCCCAGGGTCCTGATACAGGGTCTCCTATTGGGCTCCCTGCTCCATGGGGAGTCTCCTTGTCCCCCCCCCCCCCCCCGTCCCTCTCCCTGCTCATGCTCTCTCTTTCTCAAATAAATAAAATCTTAAATTTAAAAAAAGGTCCTCAATTTAGTGGCATTGTATGTGGGGAAAATTTGATGAACTTAAACTTTTATAGAGCCCAAACAATAGGATATTAAGGAGAACCTATAAGACATAAGTCACTGTGATTGCCTATTCAGTAATCCAGCATTCTGGATGGATTTTATATGGCCTAGACTATAACATCACTTCAATGTAGGTGTATCAAGGTTCTCATCTGGTGTCAATGTGTAGCAGATATTTGTTATGGCAGATAATGTCGTTGTAAACTACGTTATTCATTTCTCATCACTGTTCTCTGAGATAGCTATGATAATCTCAATACCTCAATAATATCAATAATACTTATGCATAAAACAGCTTTTAGAGCCTAAGATCTTACACATTTCTGGGTCATTGATGCTGTAAAAACATTCCACTCTGCCATGATCCTCCTGAACAAAAGAAAAGGAAAAAATTCAGAGAAAAGATTCTTACACAGTGCATAGGGATTCCATTGTTCTGTATGAGCAACTGATTGCTTTTATGGAATTTAAAACTATGTATGGTATGTGGCCCTTTTAGATACACCTTGTAGTAGCTAATAGTTACAAGGTGAAAAAAGAAACATAGTTTTCCTTCTCCTCCTGCCCTTTTCTTTCCCCCCTCTATGTGTGCACATGAACACAGATACTCCCATGTTTGTGTTTTCAAATATGCAATTTGGTTCACTTCAGCCATATATAGCATATTTAGTTATGTTTAATCGTCCCATGAAATGCTTTGGAGATTCGTTATATGAAATCATTGGTTTCTTTTTAGTGCTAAGTCATAGCAAATTATCATCTTTGTAGGTTGATTTTGTAGAGTGTTAAACGCTATTTAAGTTTCCCTAGATATGAAGCCATTTATTTTTCTCCTAATCACTTAAAATAGCAAGAACTAATCAACTGGAGTTTTTCTCTTTTTATGAATACAGCAATCTACTCCTGACTCACGTGCATGTTTCTGCCTTTAGGTCAGTGGGAACTTTTCCCAGCATGTTTTCTTTATCCCTTTCATTCCTAATTTCTCTCAGGAACAAATGGCTGCATAGTTAAGCATTAGAAACTTGTTGCTGAAGGTGCTAACCTAAACATTAGTGCCAGGATACGAGGGAGACTTAATAGACTAATTAATTTGTCTCCTGCACCCCTGATCTGGGAATTATGTACAATGGACTATACTTACGGAATCAAGAGTCTGGGATCCAAAGTAGAGAAAATGGAAGTTTTGTGTGCTTTATATGTCAACATGCAATTAGTACAGCCTTATTTTAGCAAATAGATTTTGAAAATGATTCTATCACATACGTTGCAAATAGGATACTGAAGATTCTGTATACCTTTTTGTTTCAGTTTTCTTCTTTTACATTTTAAAGTAGCACTAAACACAGCCCTCACAATTATTTGATCCACATATGCCACTGACCTTCTGAGGAGCCCAATTATGTATAGAAGACCACAGTTTCTGTATTATCTATTCTGAATTCTGATGTAGTATGTTCTCATAACAACCACAGTGACCCTTAGAAAAAAAATATGAACTTGAAGCTTCAATGACATTTTAAAGAGTGTTTGCATTATGAATTCCTGACTATGGTGGTCATTCTTTCAGTGAGAAGTTTAGTTTTATTTCCTCTTATATCCCTTTTCTTGCTTCTCCTTCATTTTAAAGACAGTTGAAATATATTTCGAGAGCAGTTAACATTTGACTGTCCTGGATTGACTCTGCTCATATGGGCTTGTCAGTGTATGGGTTACGCCCCTCCCTGGATCTGGCTGGTATTCTAAAGCAAGTCAGATTCGCCATGATAGTATGCCTTATAGAAATTAAATCACTGATATTAAGGGAAAAACCGTAAAATGATTTTGTATGTTAAGTTGCATTGAGGCAATTTACCATATGTCTAACCAGGTCATATAAAGGTTAGTTAAAGTGTTAAAGCAGTAATTTGAACTCCTGGTGGGGGTGAAAGGAGCGTGCTAGTGAAGGCATGAAGGCATGAAGTCAAATGGTATGGAGGCCAAACAGAAAGAAGTGAATGCAGACTTGCGTTAATTCCTTTAAGAGAATTTTATTTGTACCCATTTTCAAAGGAGAACCTGACAAACAGGTATGTTTGCAGCCCCTTCACTTTGACAGGTTGGGGGTGGGCAGGGGAGATGGAATTCTGTTATCTCTGAACACATAGTGTTTGAAAGACATTCCAAGATCGTTAGGTAGATAAACATGGTTTCCAGGTTAGGCTTTAAAATATTAATCTTGACCTGTTTCTTCTTGTTTATCCATTGAGAACTGCCATTTCAAAGATAGAAGAAATTTTAAATTTTTCCTGAAGTAAGAATGGATTTGACTTTCAGTAAAGAGTCATGTCAAGTATTGATATTGCTCAGAATCCTATCTGTGGTCCTCGTCTCCTCTCATTCCCTTTGTTTTCTTTCTTTCTTTCTTTTTTTTTAAGGATTTTATTTATTTGACAGAAACACAGCCAGAGAGGGAACACAAGCAGGGGGAGTGAGAGAGGGAGAAGCAGGCTTCCTTCTGAGCAGAGAGCCCGATGTGGGGCTCGATCCCGGGTCTCTGGGATCATGACCTGAGCCAAAGGCAGTCGCTCAACCAACTGAGCCACCCAGGCGCCCCTCATTCCCTTTGTTTTCATCTGTATCTGTGCTTTCAGTTGTCACGATTCCATTCCCTACATCCCTTAGCTCAAATCCTATCATTTCCCAGTCACACTCAAATAGCTTCCTAACATCTGTCCACTGTTTCCTCCTTCCGGACTGCCAAGCATTTCATTAGCAGATGGGATGTCTTATCCTACCATTCTCTCTTCAGTGGCCCCCAGTACCTTTAGGATTATGTCATATGGCTTATTGGGCCCTTCAAATGTCATCAAGTTCTTGTCTGCCATTCTAGCTTTGTCACTAGTCACTACCCTTTCTCTACCTACACTTAGAGCCTATGAGGTTTCTATAGATCCTCAGTTCTTCTGCTTGCTCATTCATTCATGATTCCGTTCCCTTGTACTTATTGTTCCCTTTCTCTTGAATGCCATTCCTACCTCTTCTCTTGTTTAATAGGCAAGTTTAATTTTTTTTTTTTCTGATTCTATTTAAAGGAACTATTTCTTTTTCTGTGCTACTTTCCCTGGCAGAGTTAGGTACTTCCTTCCTGTCCTTTCCATAATACCTTGACTACATCTCTGATTTGATTCTCAGTTACACCTTAAAATGTTTATGGCTCTCTCATAATGCTCTATAAACCTATCATACACAGATAATGTCTTCTGTTTTCCTTTTATCCCCAGCCCTCAGCACATTCACTGGCAGGGATGGAATTGTCATGCAGTGAATGAATAAGTAAAGTGGTGCCTTCTCAGGGGTTTGGCAGTATGCTATTTATGGTAAAAAACAATTATAAAGATATGATTTAGTTCCTGTCCTTAGTAAGGTTGTGCTTTTATTTGGTGGACAAAGACTTAATAAATACATTAAATAATTAGGGAACACAAGATAAACCATAGTATACAAATGAATTATTTATATTTTAAAAGTTTAATATATATATGTGTGTACACACACACACACACACGCATATCGTGGGTGGGCAAAGGGCAAGGATGGAGTTTTAAGTTACAAGATAGGCTTCTTGCACTAGATAAGAGTTTCATGGGGCAGTGAGTGAGCTGAGGTTGGAAATGATGCCATGATCTGAAGCAAAAGGAATATGTAGCTATTGGATTGGCTGAGTCCTTCTCCTGTGTATGTTTGCCTCGATTAGTTTTAAGAAGTCTTAATTTATATAAGTTTGGTATAAAGGCAAATGATCATTTTTGTTTGTTAAGGGCCAAATATCAAGTAGGAGAAATGAGAACAAGAATGAAAGCTGAGATGGATACTGGGTTGGAAAGAGATGAATCCGCATACAGTGAAACCTGGACTGAATAATTAAATCTTAAATACAGATGCCCTGGAATGAAGTGGGATGATTGATGGTTAGAAAAATCTTACTGTGAAAGTGAGGGAAGACCTCTCTTTGGCGGGTCTTGAAACAGTAGTTGTAAACAGTATTTACTGGGATCAAAGATGTTATGCCTCATACACTGTTCACCCTCATGAGGGAAATGAAAAGAAAAGCAGCAATAAAAACAAAACCAAACAAACCGAAATTCACTAGTTTTCAGAGCAACAGTAAGAAAAGGTTTAAACTCAACTGGGAAGGACCGTTTGATCGTTCCGAGAAAACCAGTGGGATGTGCAGAAGCCTGTGACTAGTACATCTACAAAGGCTGGATCTATAGTGAAAATATGCAGCTCTACATTTCTCCCTTGCATATCAGTTCCCTGAGTACACCGAAGATGATGCTTACCCATTCTAGTATAAGTGAGGCAGAAAGAGAACATAGGGAACTCACAGTCATGTCTCTCCCCTCAGGTCTTAAGATACCTTGTTGGTCAGTTTCTCTGCAGTTTCCATAGTCATCTTATATGTGTTCTACGGATGATGTCCAGAGTTTTTTGCTGTGCTAGTGGGACACATAGGAAGTATGTATGCTCCATTGTGGTCCACAGTCACTGAGATCTTTAAAAATTATCTATCTATCTATCTATCTATCTATCTATCTATCTATCTATCTATGTACTAGAGAGAGAGAGAGAGAGAGAGAGAGAGAGAGATCACAAGTAGGCAGAGAAGCAGGCAGAGAGAAAGGAGGAAGCAGGTTCCCCGCTGAGCAGAGAGCCCGATTCCGGCCTCGATCCCAGGACCCTGAGACTTTAACCCACTGAACCACCCAGGCGCCCAGTCACTTAGGTTTTTTAAAGTCCCTCTCAGGTCCTTGGAATTTAGGATTAGAGCTTGGGGAGTTGGTAGCTTTTCAAATTCAGGGAGGTACTGACTTCTAGATGCTGTGGATTCTGGGACACCAAAGAAAATAATGATAATAATTGCTACATTTTTTATATACCGGACTCTCTCTGAAAGCATATTATAGGGCACCTGGGTGATTCAGTCGGTTAAGTGGTTGTCTTCTGCTCAGTCTGCTTCTCTGTCTCTCATGAATAGGTAAATAAAATCTTTAAATAAAAAAAGCATATTATAATTTTAGTAATACCCATTTTCTGTGACAACCTTATACAGAAGGGAAACTAAGGCAAAGAGAGGCTTGTGAGCTTTGCCCAAGACCCCAGACAGTCTGATTCCATAATCCAAACTTTCAATGACTGTGTCCCTACTACCGCTTGAGAAATACGGTGTTTTTTGGACTTTGACATTGAACATTGGGAATCACCTACTTTCAGCAAAGGCTTAAGGAAATTGGTGATGGAACTAATGTTTGAAGTGATAGATTCTTAAGAGAATTCTGTATGTGAGCCAAAAGGACTACAGTTAGAAAGTTAAATTTTTCCCACATTGCTTTTTCTTTACTCCAGAATTAATTTTACAGCTTCTGTAATTATGGAGTAACCCAACACTATGAGTTAACACCAGGGTAATAACTGAAGTCTTCGACATAAATCTAATAGTTCTTGGCATTATGGTGGTCTGTGATGTTATTAGGTTGTCATGAAAACTTAAAAAAACTACAACCTGCAAGTGGGCTTGAGTACCCATTGTACTTGCATATTTGGAAATTTTCCTAGATGCATGCAGTACAAGTTTGTTCTTGATTTTGTCGACTTTGTAAAACTTTTTACTTCAGGTCAGGTCCAAAGCAAACCAGCAACTAAAATTTGATCTGTAGTTGTAGTTCTATTTTCTCTTAATTCCTTGATAGAAAGCATTATGTAGAAGTGGCATATCACTAAGACAATTTAGTGATATGTAGCAGAAAATCTCACTTGTTTAAAATTTTTAGGTAAGTGGTTATATTTCGGATTTTCATAATTTAATGTAACTTTTCCCAAATATTACCTCACAAAATGTCTTGTTTTGGTTTGACACATTTTAAAGCCAGAGCCATTTTAGGATATCTTTGTCTTAGTTGAAGGGAGCCAACAATCATGAAAGTACCTGGTGAATTTCAACAGTATTCGAGTCAGTGTGGTCAATGCTTTAACTTGAATTATTTGTTTTGAATCAGATGCTATTACAAATTAATCTGATACTACCCCTGCCTTTTTTTGGGTCTAGGAACCAGGCCAACAATACTAATACATTTAGGTGTTATTATGATGATGATATAAAAATCAAGCATTTATTAAATAACAAAGCAAGAATTGTTCAAGATACAGTAAGACGCTAGGTCAGGTTAATTTTTCCAATCTGACTTTTTATAAATTCAGACTTTTGCAATATTGCTTGTGGGATTTTTAACTTGTCATGGTCCCTGTGGATTAAAAAAAAAAAAGCGCAGTCTTAGTAGAGCTTTAACTTCTTAAAAAGTTTTTGTTTTTATCATGGTGATTGAACATATGAAGAAATCATATTTAGTGCATAGTACAATACACACAGTCTGCCTTAATATGGGATGGCTGGATGGCTAGTTAAGTTAGATGATTACTCACTTCAGTCAGCCTTTCTTTATCATATTGTCAGCTGTGCACTAAGGCCAGCGTCACTGCACTGAATTTAACATATTCCTGAACGCTGTGACTTCCTTCATCCTCTGTTGTCTCCACAGTTCACCCCTAAAGTTCATTTTCACTTTCACAACCCTCTTTAAGGCTTACATCCTTCAGTGACTGGATTTTGGCGTAGACTCAGAACTGATTTTTCTGCTTCAGTTTTTTTTTTTCAAACCCCTGCAGAAAAGTTGCTCTGAATTTTGAGGTACATGCTAGTAGGTACAGTATAAGGATGTAGTAAATGCTTATTGACTGGTTGAAAAAAGATGCTCAGAGGTAGGAAGTCAGATACTTCATTTGACTGTTGGGACTTTTAATGACGAAGCCCTACTTTATTTTTTTGTTTGGTGGAAAATCTTAGGAAGTTTAACTAGGTTCCTTCTCCATGCACTTTCTACATTTTAGTTGTAAAACTTGCACTGTGGTTTTCCTATAGGTGATAAGAGAAAGAAAAAAATGGGGCTGGTTACTTACTTTAAATAATACCTGGTAGTTCAAAAGAGTGAAGCCAAAATTATTGTTTTCTTTATAGATATTTTCTGATTTTAATTGCACAATATATTCAGATAGTTAGAAAGATAAAATTGTAAAAGTTAGCAAGTGAGTGGGCAACATAAACAAAAGGAAAAATTAACATTTTGTAGGACTTTTCATGTTATCTGTGAGATTTTTTTGACTGGTGATTTATTTTGGGGGGCATATTCAGTGGTTTGCTCTGCATTTTCAAGAAGAAAAATAAAATGCTAATCTAGTTCTAGTTTGTTGCTTTTTCATCAGTCTATCAGTAAACTTCACATTGGTGATGTGGAAAAGCGTGCAGTGAAAGTTACGTGAACAGCCCCTTGCTTCTACCGTGTGTTCAAATATCACTCATCCATTTCCAACAGGTGTTATGCCAGCTGTGCCCAGCATGTTTCAAATGATTTAGAATCTATTTCCACACTTACCTTGTAGTGTGGCTATTTACTGTAAAAGGGGTTTTCTGAATACATAGTTCCTAGGCACAGGCAGAAGACCAGAAGACAGAAAGGCGAGGCTAATCAGAGGTCTACCTGCATGTGGTCATTGTTTCAGGAGAAGCAAGAAGTGGGAGGACTGGGATATTGTTTTGTGTGTAGTCCTGGTGCTGATAAATGAATTTTTCTTTTAATCTTGTATGTTTTGGCATGCATATTTACATCATGGCAAGAAAATTTAAATGGCATCGGAATATTTTTATTTTCACAGCTGTGTGAAGATACAATCAAAGACCTTGACTTCTCAGAAATTTTAGAGATATGTGGCCTTATTAAAGGGGGGAGGGTAAAGATCTCTAGATTTTGCTTCTTCATTGAAGAAGTAAAAAATATGTAAGGTTTTTTCTACCGTGAAATTATCTGGTTAGTGATCATTAATGCCTGGGAACATGTAGGACATTTCATGAATATACCACACTTGTTTCAATATATTAAATAAACTTAGAGCTTCTGAATATTTCTGTGCTTCATGCTACTGAGATTAAACTACTTTTGTTCACTTATTATTAATCAACCATATAAATAGGTCTCGATAAGCAGTAAATTAAACAAAGCCATTTGCCAGGCTGATAAAGTAGGGTTTGCTTTCCATTATAAATAGCCATGGTTGAAATATCTCATTTTCAAATTCTGGTTATATGTAATTAATACTGTTTAAATGTCATCTTGTAGCTGATATCAGATTTAACTGTCACTGTCACTGTGTGGCTTACCATCACTGGACTGAACTCTAGCTTTAGAGCACTTCAGCAGATATAAACAGGTGTTAAGAAATGTTGCCTTAAAGTTGCAGACATAGGATAGAGTGTATCTATGCAGATAAAGTGGTCTTCCTTGTAATATTGAGAAACATATTTGCATTCTGTGGGCAAGATAAAACAGAGCTGCCGAAATATCTGAAACTTCGTTTGCTTCAACAAGGCACTGTATCTTAGAGGCCCTGAAATGTCCTCGGCCTTCAAACCTTCCACTCCCGAACTCTGACTTTTCTCTTGTACAAGAAAATTGAAACAACCGGACCTCTCCATCCCGAAGAATATCCCTTAGATGCAGTCTGGCGTGGTGGTGAGAACTGAATGGATGGGAATTCTTTTTCTTCATTCACTTCCTGTGTGACATTGGCACAGCTGCTCATCCGTTTGCCCATGTCTTCACCTCTAAGGGAGGATAATAGGGGTACCTATTGTATGGGTTTGTTTAAAGGTTAGATGAGTTAATATGTGGACAGTGCTTAGGACAGGGCCCAGCCCGGAGCAAGGATGGCTTAGCTATCCTCCTTTGACCTTGTCTCCCTTATCTGATGACTGCAGGTTGAGAAAAGCTGTAGTGGAAAGTGCGGCTTTGTGTGTTGTCTTTTCCCCTGGCCCTCATATTATAGTTAAGGAAACTGAAAGTGAGTGCTGTTCAATGACTAGTTCAAAATGAAACAATTGCTGAGTAGCAGATTTGGGACTAGAATTTAGGCCTTTTTCAGGGTCCTGCACCTGTTCTGCTTTCTCCTGAAGAATAGGGGTGCCTGGGTGCCTCAGTGGGCTAAGAGTCTGCTTTTGGCTCAGGTCATGATCCTGCGGTCCTGGGGTTGAGTCCTGCGTGTCAGGCTCCCAGCTTAGCAGGGAGTCTGCTTCTCTCCCTCCCTCTGCATACTGAGCACCCCCCCCCCACTCAAACTCTGTCTTTCTCTCAAATACATCTATTTTTTAAAAAATAATATTCAAATAATTTTAATAGTTACAATTTACATATATGATGTCCAGAATTTCTCTTTCATTTGGAATTTCACTGAGATAGCTAAAATGCTGCAAATGTATGGAATAGAAGCTATTTAATATTCATATATTTCTTTTTTTTCCTTAATGATTTATTATTTGAGAGAGAGAGAGAGTGAGTGAACAGAGGGAGAAGGACAAGTAGATTCCACACTGAATGGGGAGCTGGACACAGGGCTCAATCCCAGGACCCTGAATCATGACCTGAGCCAAAATCAAGAATCGGATGCTTAAAGGACCAAGCCAGGCAGGCACCCCAGTCTTCATATATTTTTAGAATCCCTTTAAAAATTCTTGCTTGGGAAATGGTTTGTATGCTTTATTATGCAAGAATACCAGACTAAGGAAACCAGACTCCTCTTGTGTATCTGCCTGTGTGTGAAACACACTGACGTTCTGTGCCTTAAAAGTGATAGCAGTTTCTTAATACACAGATACAAGCTCTGAAAATTTGTAATGCCTTATTGCTTTGCATTTTTCCAGAGACCAGGATTGAATCTGTCATGCTTTCTTTTTCTTTTTTTTCATTTTTTTTTTATCATGCTTTCTATGCATATATGTATGATAACTGAAGAGAAGTGGTGTTGTTTAGATGACTTCACATAGTTTCTTTCAGGAGCATAATAATTTATAGTGTAACTTCTGCAAAGCTTTGTAGTTCACCCTGGTGTATCAGACAGTAAGGTGGTGATATATTTACTTTTTAGGTAGTTCCAGTGGCAAGTGATGCTTCCTGAAAGCAGAACTAGAAAGAGCCCCTGTTTCCCTACTCTTGGTGGTTATTTTGTCTTAATGAACTTTTTTGCCTTATTGTCCTGTTACCATAATGTTTATGGTGCAACATGTATACCTGCATTGACTGCAGAGATTGAATGGCTTGGCTGTCTGGACATGTAATACATTCCAGCCTTTTTCCGTGACATCATTTTTATAACAGACTTCTTTGAGAATATGAACAGAAGCTGTGCACTTTTGTGAGTTTTATATTATGAACCATAACCTTTTCAGCTCTATACAAGTGATGGGGCAGCTCAGTGCTTAACAAATGAAGCCAAACCCTGAGCTGTGAAACTGTTAACAGATCGAGTAATGACATGGGCCCCCACATATGGAACGTTTCATAACACAACAAGGGAAAACCGGGGTGACGATCATTTAGCACATTGGCTAAAGGGTTTTTCTTTGTCTCTTGTTCAGTATAACTTCACAGAATCAATGTGGAGTTGAAATTTGTGTCAGTAGAAGTAGCATATCTTCAGTTTGGTTTTATTTTCAAACTTTATCAGGTTTTCCATCATATACGTATTCCACCTTCCAGCCTTTGAATAGAAAAGAATTCTTAGTCCTTGAAGATCAAAAATAAAACTGCTTATTCTTACCATCATTGGAAGAATATAATAAGATAGGGAAAATTCTCTCTTGATTAAACATTTATGGATTGTTTATGTGTAGGAAAATAGATGTATCTATTTCTAATCTGCAACATTTTAGCTGAGAAGTTTACTTAGATCCTGCCTGAGAAATTCTTTATACATATTATGCCTTGTTGACTTTTTTCTTCTTTAATAAAAATTAGTATTGTGATTTGTAGTGACAAACTATATGTCTTCTATGTGTCTGTTTTCTGTAACTTTGAAGTAATGTCTTTTCCTGGGATGTTGAAAATTCTGTGGAGTATTCTAAATTAGAGAGATAAAATTCTAGAGATGGGAATATTTTTTTTGTTAAAGATTTTATTTATTTGACAGAGAGGAACATAGCCAGAGAGGGAACACAAGCAGGGGGAGTGAGAGAGGGAGAAGCAGGCTTCTGGGAGCCCAAGGAGGGAGCCCAATATGGGACTCGATCCCGGGTCTCCGGGATCATGACCTGAGCCGAAGGCAGTCGCTTAACCAACTGAGCCACCCAGGCGCCCCAAGAGATGGGAATATTTTTAGGAGACTATATTTTATAATTCCTTGTTTTATTATAAATCTAGACTCAGAATAATAGTGTCTCAAAAGTATTCATGTACAGTCCTTGCCAAACATAGTAATGCCATGGACTATTAGTGAGTATATTTAGTTTTTTCTTAAATTAGAATAACGAACAAATTTCTTATACTGTTGTCATCACTACTTTTTTTTTTTTTTTTGAGTGGGGATTAGTTGCTTTTAGTGGGGATTAGTATGGAAATGGTAAGAATATAAAATGTTTATTTTTCTTTTTTAGATTCCTAGAGAAAATTGTGGCTTTTAAAAAAATATTAAGTCTTGGGGGTGCCTGGGTGTCTCAGATGGTTAAACCTCTGCCTTTGGCTCAGGCCATGATCTCCAAGGTCCTGGGATTGAACCCCATGTCAGGCTCCCAGCTCAGCCCTCGCTCTCTGCCTCTCCCCTGATCACACACACCCCCTCTTTCTCTCTTTCTGTATCTCTTTGTCTTAAATGAAGAAATAAAATCTTTTTTTTTGAAAAAATATCAAATCTTGAATTTGTCAGGGAATAGTAATTCTAAGCTACTGGTTTTGCCATTGTTTTCATATCTTACTTACAAGTAAGGGCTTAATGGGTGAGACATCTCATACCTGGAGGGAAAAACAGCTGTGTGACCAGCGCCTATAATGCAGCTTGTTAAAGGGGGCGCTGGAGCAAATTTGAAATGAGCTACATGTAATTGACTAATTATGTAAAAAAATTACATGATTTTTTAATGGTAAGAATTGAACCTATGGTGTGTATTGTTAAGAATAGCCTAAAATTATGAATTATAGATGATTTATAAATTTACAGTTTTAGCTTCATTCACTAAATTGCTTTATCCAACCAACCTAAGCAAAAAAAGCCAACATTAAATAAATATGCCTTTCCCTTTCAAGTGCTATATTTTGAAATTAGAAGTCATAGTTCATGCCATGATAGTCAGAAGGGCAAATTGAAGGGAAAGACCTGACTTTGTGCTAGAAAAGATGTGGGTTCATCATTCTTATGATTAACTGTAGATTGACTACTCTCTCTCAAAGATGAGAGATTTAAGGACAGGTATATTGAATAAGTCTGGAAAGAAATCCCAAATATAGCCATTTTGTGAATTCCTTTAACAAATGATAAACTTTAGTTAAGAAAATTTTACCTATAACTATCAGACTGACTTAACACTACTTACATACTTATCTTGTACTTAAGCTAGCTTTAGCAAACTGGGTAAGAAAATGATGTGCTAGTGTAAGATTGCTTAGAAGTTCTGATATGGAATAAGCCCATCTTAGAAAATAGTCACAGCTCTTCTTAGATGCCTGTTTCTGTGAGCTGATGAGTGACTATCATTCATGTGTTGTTTCTCCTATTAGATTGTAAGGTCCTGAGGGCTAGAGCATTTCTTTACTTGTAGCCTTCTATGATTGGGAGCAGAGTAGGTGTGTTTAATACAAATGTGTTAACTGAAGGAATGCCCTTGCTAGCTATTCAAGGTTTTGGAGTCAGGTTACTACCTTTGTGTGATAGGACCAAGTGGACAAGTAGCCAAGGGTGGTGTAGTAAGACTTAATTTTCTGTCCTGTATTGCTCCTTTAGCACCAAATCCTTCTTTGCCTCTTTCTTTTTTTAAATGAATTTATTTATTTGAGAAAGAGGTACCCAGATACCCCATATGTGCCCTTCACAGGCTTCAGTACTTAAAATTCAGATTATACTACTGCAACTAATACTACTGCTTATTACTACTGCTAGCTGTAATTTATCATTTACCATTGTATGTTAAGTCCTTTACATGTGCAGATTCTTTAAGTCTCACAATCCTATGAGATGAGTATTTTACATGTGTGAACGAGTAATAAGTCCAGTGGCACACACACCAGATGGGGTAGAGCCAGAATGTTCACCCAAGGCTTTCTGACTCAGACTTCTGCTCTTAGCCTCTTCCTGGTCATAGCTTGTTTCTCCTACGAAAGCAGGTACTTGATTTTTTCCACTGTAAATGTGTGCCTACAGTTCAAACCCTTCTAAAGTGCCTTTGTGCACCTAAGGTGGTAACTTCCACAGTAACAGCACCAGAATTATTCTAAGAGGTCCTAGAAAATGTGCACATTGAGAAGCATGAAGGACACCTGAGATGAGGACTATGGAAGAAAGGCCAGAGCAGTGCTAGAGTGAGAGAGCAAGAGGACATTTACCATTCCCTCAGTCTCTGACCAGTTCTCAGATTTCCAAGTCAAGTGCTGTATTAAACACACAGCCAGTTTTCCTGCCTGAAACTAAGTGAGGAAGTAAGGCTTTTGAGGCATTGGGTCCTTCTCACTTGGAAGTTAAAAACAAAAAGGAAAATAACAAGGAGCATAAAGAAGAGATATGGCTTTGTAGTTCCTTTCCTTGAGGAGCTCCCATCTTTTATTTTAAGAGTTAAAAGAGTTATAGCCTGAGTTCATTCTTACCTAACTTTGTGGCATTGGGCAACATCTAGAATTCTCTGAGCTTAAATTACATCATTTATAAATTGGAGATTTACAGAACCCAGGCTACACAGCAGAATCTCCTGGGTCCGCCCCCCATCTTCTTACTTTTCTTCCTTCTACAGGTATCTTAGTTTTTAGCCTAGCTTTGCTAATTCACAGCCCCTGCCTAGGCTTGGGTAGAGATAGGAGTTGAGATGGATGGGGAGGTCATGCAGTAGACTTTGCTAAGGATGTGGGCGTTGCTTTGTAGCGGTAGGGATGCAGTGAAAGTTTTCATGCAGTTTGTTAGTGTTCTCTGGCAACAGTGAATGAACATAGCCAGAAGGTATGCCATCAGGTAATTAAACCTGTCTTTATTTTCTGAATAATCTCAATGTGTTTGTAAATAAATTGTATTATAAAAAGAATGAAAGCTGAAGTCAATTAAGAGACTAGCCTTTCTTTTCAAGGATGGATTTATAGTTCTCATTTGTCTGCAAATAAAAATTCATTTGTTCAGGAATGTGAATTGTGTGCCAGACACAAATTATATTACTTCCTCAGAGAAAATAATTTAATTTTACTGAGGGGCTGTCTCTATGTAGAATAATCAAAATAGGTTATTTTGAGTCAGGCAAAGAAGGCTAGCTACCTTAGGACCTTTTAATTGGTAGAAAAGAAATATGTATTAATTATCTCTGTCTCTCATTTATACATTCTTCATATGTTGTCATTTAAAAAGAACTGTAATTCTTCCAAAAATCGAAATTATATTAACATTTTAAAAGAGAAACATTTAGGGGTTGCCTGGGTGGGTTAATTAGTTGGATGTTTGCTTTTGGCTCAGGTCAGGATCTTGGGGTCCTGGGGTCAGGCCCCGCATTGGGCTCACTGTTCAGTAGGGAATCTGGTTCTCCTTCTCCCTCTCCCTCTGCTTCACCCTCCACTCGTGCTCTTTCTCTCTTCTCTTGGATG
Organism: Spilogale gracilis; assembly: GCA_004023965.1. Taxonomy (NCBI): domain Eukaryota; kingdom Metazoa; phylum Chordata; class Mammalia; order Carnivora; family Mephitidae; genus Spilogale; species Spilogale gracilis. The sequence continues at coordinate 148,920 of PITA01001730.1, forward strand.
AATAAAATCTTGAGAGAGAGAAAGAGAGAGAGAGAGAGAGAGAGAGAGAGAGAGAGAGAGAGAAACATTTGGTTTCATTATCAAGTGCAGAAGAATGTGCCATAGACAGCTTAATATCACTTTTGCAGTTTTTTGGTCCAGCCTCCCAGTTCCTGCTGTGTGTGAATATTTGGAACAGGTTGCATTTCTTTTCCAGAAATCTCATTATGGGGAACAAACAAGTCTCATTTAGACTGTGGTTTTAGTGTTTGCCATTACATTCCTTTCTTCATTGCTAAAATATTAGTTGGGATTCCCATTATGGAACATATTTTTACAGTAAGGTAGAGGCATCTGAAGCTAGTTCAGCTTTTACTAGCAGGGGATAGAAAAGAGTGCCTGCTGTAGACTTTCAGTTAATTGCCTTTCATAAGAACCAGAAATCACAGGGGTAAACCTACTCAGATTTATGAAATTTTTACTGAATTGGTGGATACTTATAGGTTTGAGACAGGATGGTTTAGTGGAAAGAAAAGCCATTTGGGATTTGTAATCATGTCTCCAAGAGCTTTACAAATTACCAGAGCTTAACCTTAACAGTTTCCTTAAGTAAAATTTTTGGCCATGACTCAATTTTCTCATCTACAAAATGGATGTTTTAATTCCTATCTGATGGAGTTACAGAGGAGAAAGTGACTTATGACAAAATAAGTATCAGACTTAGTATTGAGTCTTAATAAATGTTACTTATGCCCAAGGTTTCCAGCCTGTATAGAGGAGCATGAGTAAGCAAGCATATCACATGTGCATATTATGAAGCCAAAAAGTTCTTGTAGGTTTTATTTATTTTTATCATGACTTCATTTTTTAAGAGCAATTTAAAGTTCACAGCAAAATTGAAGGAAAACTACAGAGATTTCCTATATTCACCTACTCCCACACATGCAGAGCACACCCATTATCAACACCACCAACAGAGTGGTAGGTTTGTTGCAATTGATGAATTTATGTTGACACATTATAATCATCAGAGTCCATAGTTCACATTACTTTTGGTGGTGTACATTCTATGGGTTTGGGCAAAGGTGTAATGACATGTACCCATCATTATGGTATCATACTGAATATTTTCACTGCCCTAAAAATCACCTGTTCTCTGCCTTTTCATCCCTTCCTCTCCACTATCACCACCCCCAGTGTCTGACAATCACTAATATTTTTTACTGTCTCCATAGTTTTGCCTTTTCTAGGATATCACAGACTTGAAACCATAGTTTTAAACCTTTTCAAATTATCTTCTTTTACCTAATAGATGCGTAAGTTTTCTCCATGTATTTTCAAGGTTTGAGAGTTCATTTCTTGTTTAGCAGTAAGTAATATTCAATTGTCTCGATGTATCGCAGTTTACCTACCTACTAAAGGACATTTTGATTGCTTGTATAGTGTTTTATTTTCTCGATTCTTTTTTTCCTAGTCATTTAAGAGGGATTTAAATAGTGCTAATATAAATGTCTGTACAGTCAATTGCATTTTACTTTATAATTCATTGTTTTCATATTTTTCTAAATGTTCAGGGAATTTACAATATTACAAAGCAAAAGTGAAACCACATTGTTTGAAAGGAATTCTGAGTGACCTAGAAAACTATACTGTCTTCTTATCTCACCCTTTATTCAATATTCCTTGCTTTCCTGCAATTACAGGTTGTAACACTTTAATTCTCTGAAAACTCTGTTTTAGGCACTTCTGCATGTGGTTTAGACCCCATCTATTCCTGCCACCTCTCTGATGTTGAGCCTTCCATGTTCTCTTTGCGGCTTCTTTAATTTTTCTTTTCTGGAGAAGAGGTTTCCTTTTCCTAGTAATATACTGTTGGTAGATTCAGCTCTTTGAAATGGTGTTTTATATGCTCTGCTTGTCAGGAGCATCCAATGGCTTTTTCTCCCTGCAGAGCATGGAAATTAGTTGGGAAACAAACTAAGATGAATTAAGTGCCTTCATCCTTTCTCCTATATAAAAAAAAAAAAAACACAACTGTTTTACTCCTTGGATTTCAGAACAAATCTTGCTCATTACTGTATCTTGGCTTTTCTGATGCTATGTCCAAGTGAAAAGAGACTATATTTCATATTTTGACTATAGAGAATATGCAGTTTGGGCTCAGTTACCAAAGCTTCTACTTTTATAGTGCAGATCATATGACTGCCAAGTGTGGCTGCTCAGACTGGGCACTGCACAACTCAAGGATCCCTGTTCACATAGGTTACAAGATGTGGAATTTATGTATTTCTTCATTTGCAGGATTGTTAGGAGAATTATATGATCTTATAGATAGTGTAATTTAACATAATGATAAAGAGTATGGAGAGCTTAAATTCCTGAAATTATAACTCAGTCCTTCTACTTCTTAGCTGTATGATCCTGAGCTAATCACTTATATTTTACTGAGCCTTGCTTTCCTTATCTTTAAAATAGAAACAATAGTGTTGGCCTCATAGGGATATTTTGAAGATCAAACGTGTCAATATTAAAAAGCACTTAGAATAGTTCCCAGCCTATACTGAACACCTAGCATATTTTAGCAATTTTTCTTACTGTCTGAAAGTTATTTACTATGGTGTTGATGGTCTTTGGTAGCTTTTAATCATCATACAAGGCTTATTCTTTACACTCGTGGTCTTTCTCCTTTCGGCCGTTCCTAGCCTCCTTTATCCTTACTTTTCTTTAGAATTTCATACAGGAGAAATTATATTAGATATGTGATTTAGCTTGGAACTTACACTACTTTACACTGTGCATATTTCTCTAAGTGGGAGATACCTGAGGGCTGAGCCCCTGGCCTGTACCTTTAAGGTGTGCTCAGCTTCTCTGCCTTTCCTGTGCCTGGTGTCAGCTGAAGATCCTCCACCATCTGTCCTCTCTTGGAAGCGAGTTGTTCTTCTCAGAGCCTGAGGCTTGAGAACCAGACAGACAGCAGAATTGGTGTACCATGCTCTCCTCTTTGATACTAGAAGATTAACATACACAACAGTGAACAGTTAAAAATGGAATTAAATTCTCGGATGTAAGGTCAGACTAACAGAAGGCAGCAGGAGTTGAGAAGAGAGCCATGTCTTTAAGAGCTAGGTTGGGGAGAAGAGGCTTTCCCTGGGGTGCAGCGTCAGTGGAGTTGTCTTTGAGTGCACAAAGCTGGACTGGGCCTCCAGACAATGCTGGTACTATTAATGCTTATGTTAATACCAAGAGCTAATACTAACCCTAATCCCAAGAGCAAGCACTAACACAGCCCGCTATGCTGGATATTGCTTTTAGTGCTTTACATGTGTTAATGCATTTAACTCTTAGAGTAAACCTGTAAGGCAGGAAATACTATTATCCCCATGTTAAAAGTAAGGAATTTGATTTTGCCAATAGATTTTATTTAATTGTGATCATGATTACAGCTTTTTTTACCTGATTTCACGATAAATGGAAGCCTTTACAATTCCTTGAGATCCAATATTTTGCAATTATGTTCCATCATATTTTCTGTAATCTTGCCTTATAATCTTTCTTTTTAAATAAAATTACTTTTATGATAGCCCCCTCCTCGTAAAGACATAATTATCAACAACAACACAGATAAATGGCTTTCATGTTTTGGAATGTGGGGTAGCTTATTTTATAATTTTATAGCTACTTCTATAATTTAGGTCAGGACATCAGATTTTAATGATTTCTTATTTGTCTAATTAAAAACAACTGGTAAAGATCATCATCTCTTCCAGTGAGAAAAAGAACAGAGTATTTAATTTGCAAAATATTTATGGCGATGAGTTCTGGATTTAATTTCTAGCTATTTGGGTGCCAGTAACAGACTAGATTTTGGTTTTTTTTTAGCAAATTTGATAGACTTACTGTGGTCTTGTCAAACATTATAACATAAGTGGTAGATCATTGGCAAATCTCATCAGTTGTTTTTGGCAATCCTTTGGTGGAAATGGACTTTGATTTTGTGTGTGTGTGTTGTTTAAAGAAAAAAATAATTTAATCTATCTTTTTTTCAATCATCAAAGGGACTCTTTCAATTTGATTTGTTTGTAGGTACTACTTTTGCTAATGAGATGTAGGTCATATGCCTTGTGACATCAGAGAAAATTCACTTGGTTTCTAATAGAAATAGAAATTATTTAGGATGTAGCTAAAGATCAACAGACTTGATTGTGATAAAAAATCTTACAAATTGTGGATTGCCATATTGATGCACACAGCATTCCATGATTACCACTTGTTTATTCATTTGCCAAAATAACGGATAAACAATCAGTAGGGCAAGTGTTGTTGAGTCCTCTAATTGGGGCCATATTTCATGTGGGTATTTACCTATCTTTCTTTCTTCTCCGTCACAGATCTTGCTGTGGATTAGTGTTAACAATCCTGTGTTTGAGCATGGCTGTGAAACTCGATGCCTCCCCTAGGAGGCCTGCCTTCCATGGCGGTATATGAGGTGTGATTGTAAAGTGTGAGACCCGTTTCCACTTTATGGACACACTGTGCTCATGGAGTCTGCCATTGGGTGGGTTTTTTTTTGCTATGTTTTGTTTTGTTTTGTTTTGTTTTGTTTTTCCCTTTTGCAGTGTGTGTGGGGGGGGGCGGGAGAATGCATGGAGGAATTCTTTTTGTCTCTTCCTTTTTGTCTTTTTTCTTATAAGATTGTAGGATGTGTGAAATGAGCTCTAGTACCCACCCTACTAAGCTTGCTATTTCATTTGTTCTACCCACCTCTAACGCCATTGTATGTGCTGAAACTTTATATAAGGAATATTTTTCTTCAGCCTACTTGTCCTATATTTTTAGCTCATCCCAGAAATGGTTTATGATGATCTTATCATTTTTTTTAGTTAAGTCTAGGAGATAGTATATAGCTTCAGTTGGTGAATTAATGTCATCAACTCTAAGATAAAAGATATGTTCTAATTTCAGACCTGCATGTGTGAAAAAGTACCTACAGTGATGTTAAAATGTTACTATTGTAAGATGTATATTTTTCAAGTATGTTAGAATGTAAAGGAAAAAAAGGCAAGTTTTTGCCTCATAGAATACTGGGTCCTGGCTACCGTGGGTTATCACTCACATTTGATACGAAGTGTGCCAGAATCCATTCTTTGAGCATTTCTGAAAACAACTCTTTTAAATAGACCATTACTGATTATGGAACCTGACTACTACATGTGTTCTTAAGATATGTATGAAAGCAAAAGAAAAGAAAAAAAAAGTTTTTGACTACTCAGTCCATCAATTCATTATCCATCAGCATTCTATTAAAAAAGAAGTATGACTGGTAATAATGTTATCTTTGGATCATTCACATACGGTCAGTAAAACGTGGTGTTTAATATCATGAACCTTAGAGGAAAGTAGGCCTAGGCTTAAGTTCGCACTGGGGTCTACTTTGAGATTTTGAGCAGATTACTTCATTTATTTTTCAGTTTTGTCAGATAGTAAACCACACTTTCCATATAAAACTATGCTGATGATTACTAATATAAGGAAGATACTTTACCCCATGTCTGGGCATATGGCAAGTATATTAGTTTGCTAGAGCTGCCGTAACATGGCACACACTGGGTGGCTTAAAAACAGAAATTGATTTTCTCACCGTTTTGGAGGGCAAAAATCCAAGGTCCAAGTGTCGGCAGGGAGGGGTTTATCTGAGACCTCACAGATGGCCACCTTCTTACTGCTTCTTCACATGGTCATCCCTTTGTGGGCATGACAGAAGTCATATTGGGTTCGGGACCACCTTAACAGCCTTCTTTGAACTTAGTTACCTCTTTCAAGGTCCTATCACCAAATATAGTCACATTCCGAGGTACTTAGGGCTTTGACATATTCATTTCTGGGGAAATGCCATTCACACCATAATAGTGGGTCTACATGTTAATTGTTATTCAGAAATGTTTATTACTTATGGAAGGATTCTCAGGTGATGTCTGGTGTTAAAATGAGCAGTGTTAGTATGGTGAAGAGGACTTGGCTCAGGTTGGCATGGTTAGGATAGGTCATCTGAGAACATTAGAGTTTAAGTAGATGGTGAGGATGGTAGTATGAGTTTCGGCAAAGGGTCAGGTGTTATAAATACTGTTTAAAATATTGAGTTGGAATGAGCGTGATATGGTTGGAAGAACGTGAGAAAGCTGATTTGGCAGGAAAAGAGCTTCACATTTAGAAGTGATGAGAAGTTAAGTACCTATAAGATAAGGAGAGAACAGATTTTAGAGTTGCTTGAAAACCAGACTTTAAGTTTTGGTGGAGGGATGGGAGAGCCTGGTGGTGGGTACTGGGGGCACCTAATGCATGGAGCACTGGGTGTGGGGAATGGGGAATGAATCTTGGAACACTGGAAAAAAAATTTAAGTAACAATAAAAAAAAACCCTCATATTAAATATTATTGAAGTGGAGAGTGACATGAAAGAAACCTAGGATGGTCATAAACGATTTTTTACTGTACACATTTCTGTATATTTTTAATGTGAAAAGTAAGCATATATTCATGTATTACTTGTGTCCTTAAAATAAGCATTTAAAATAAAATAACCTTTACAGAGCATTTGAAATGATCTTGTCAGCAGTCAGTGATAGTGGTTAGGCAGTTAGCCTTCTCATAAGGCAGGGGGAGCATCCTGAAACAGCATTCCAGTCTCTGTGAGGACATTGTGACATACTGGTACCCTCTGCAGGACAATTGGTTGGACTCATGATAATCCCTGAGAGAGTCAGGAAGCATTTTACAGAAATTCCCAAAAGTTGAATATTGCTTTGGATTATTAAAATATTTCTTAACATCTCACATTTCTTTTAAATACTTTTACCATTAGTATTGTTTGAACCACATTGGCTATCTTTATAAGGATAGCATTCTTTCTTGTAATGTAATATAAAGTTTCATTACAAAATATGTAGTTGGGTTCCATTTCATAAAGTTAATTTACTTCACAGAGCTTTGGAAATGCTTTGGCTAGTAAAGTTTTTGATCTTTGATGAAAATGTCAGGTAGTAAAAATATTATGGGAGTTGAGATATATCTGAAATAAAATCTAGGGTAGAGAGTATGACTTTATTTGTAACTTGGAAAGTTTTGTATGTTATTCATTGTTTTTGAAATCCCCTTAAAAGTAAAAAATAGGGGCACCTGGGTGGCTCAGTCCATTAAACAACTGGTTCTTGATTTTGACTCAGGTCATGAGTACAGGGTTCATAAGATGAAGCCCTCATCAGGCTCTGAGTGCTGAGTGTGAAGTCTGCTTGAGATTCTCTCTCTCCCTCTCCCTCTCCCTCTGCCCCTCCTCCTGCTCATCCCTGTGTGCATGTGCATACACTCTCTCTCTGTAAAATAAAAAAATAAATAAAAAATAAAAAGGTCCATATGACAGATAATGCAAACATCAGTTTTCAAATATTTAAATATTAACTGAATTTTCTGCATATTTTCAGCATTGAAGTAGAAGCTTAGCAGCTTTGGAATTATTGTTTAAATTGAGAGTGTCAGAACATGTTGATTTACTGCATGATCCTAAGGACCAATCCCTCTGAACTTGTTAGAATTGTCTGGAATGCTGAATTTTTATCTTTTCTTGCTAATATGAAGGGGCTAGAAACAGTGTTTCTAATGAAACTTTTTTTGTTCTCTGATGGCAGTTTGAGTCATAAATCATCTTTTAAGGAAAGTTAAATTATATCTAAATAAAAGGATATATTATATATACACATGAGAAACATCTTATTATAGCTGTAGCATTAAGACTCTTGCTTACCTTAAATATAATTTCTATAGCATAAATCTTCTGTGTATAGACTTTCTAGGAGAGCTTTATTTTTGGACATTGTTTTTCCTACTCTTTATGTCAGTGAACAATTTTCAGGGACAACCAGAGTTATGTGGGGTCAGTCTCTTATAGATGCATGTGTTTGGGGGAATAGGTGAGTAGCTTCTAATGTTAGACTAAAACAAGAGAAAACTATTTGGTATTCTAAGGCAAATTAGGTCTAAGGGTCTGCTTTAATTTTAAAAACAAAGCTCTACTGTTTCTTTCCAGAAAACCAAATATCTTGGAGTTAAACATGGAAAATGTTTATAGTGTTGTATAGTTTTATTACTTCAGACAGAAGGAAAACAGTTTACTGAGTAACTTTCAGCCAATAAGAAATTTTATACAGGCCAACAATCAAGAGGTGAACCAAAAATATTTTCTGGTTTGGGGAGAATGAATGAAAAGGGCTTAAGAGACTTAGCCATTCACTTCAAAACAAGTGTGATCTCTTTTGGCTTTTATATGGTCATGCAGAGCTAGCCAAGTAGGAAGGTTTTGTGAATTACAGAATTGTCTTTACAGTGAAGGGGAAAATAAAATAAAATAATAAAATAAAATATAAAATAAAATAAAATAAAATAAAATAAAATAAATAAAATTTAAAAAAATGTGAAGGGTCATGCCCTCTTACTCCTCTTCCCTACTTGCTAGAATGGTCATTTGGTGGCTGGAACTCTAGCAGAGATTTTGAATCAAGAGCTAGCCACCACATGTGGAGGATGGTGAAGAAAAGGGTATAGAAGGTGACTGGGTCTCTACAGTTGTGAAGTTGCCATACCAAACCTGTCTGTTCCCAGAGATCTTGCATATGTGAGAGAAATAAACACTTGTTTAAACTACTGTTATTTTAGGTTTTCTGTCACTCATGGCTGAACATGCTCATGACTGATACACTCTTCCTGGCTGTATCCCAGAGTCTGCAGGCCAAATTACCTGTCATGTAAGTAAAGTTTTGTTGGAACCCAGACATGCCCATTTACTTACATCTGACAGACAGTGGCTTCTCTCCTGCCTCAGAGTCAGAGCTGAGGATCCTGTTAGACACGCTGTGGGCCACAAAGCTTAAAATAGTTATGAGCCAACCCTTTATAGTAAAAAAAAAATGCCGATCTCTTATCTAGTCTGTTGATCCGTTGGCCACGTTTGTTTTCCTTGGAGAGTGTCTCTTTTCTTTTTAACTCTACCCATGAGGGTCCTTTACCAGGCTCTACATTTTCACCTCCTGCCTGGACTTACTTTAGCCATCTCGTTGTAAGCTTCCTTAAGTCATTTGTAAGGTTATCACCTAACCATTCTGTCAGATACACTGTAGTGTAATTAAGCTTTCTTAAACAGAGTTCACATTATGTCACTCCTCTCATCAAAACCCTGCAGTGACTTCCCGTTTCCTATAACATCAGCTCACAGTATTTTTGCAGGTCTTTTAGGATTCTTTATATTCTTGCCTTCTATTAGCATGCCAACATTATTTCCTGTTCATTTAGTAATTCACTTCACATAAATTTTTAGGTGCCAGCATGTGCCAGGAAACTGAAGAGATCTCCATAGTTCTAGCTTCTGGTCTTTCTTCCCCCCTTCTCTCTGGGTGAGTTTTCTGGAAGGTGGTTCTGATCAGGTCGCACTCCTGACCACAACGTCCATTCACTCCACATCACCTCTGTGGCAGGCTGTGCAGGTTACATCTCAGTTTGCATCACAGTGAACGAAGGCCTCGTCGGCTTGGTGCCTACGTATATGTAGACCTTCATTTCTTCTTTGAGACAGCCACCTTTTACGTAATCCTCGAGGGCTTGCCATTTTTTAATTTCTTCCCAGTTTTGGTTCCTTTTGCATCTACAGAGTCTCCGTCTGAAGTGTTTTTGTCTCCTCCCTTTTTCCTGCCATACTGTCTTCACGCTTCCTAGATGAAGCATGAAAGGCACCCTGGTGAAGTGTTCCTGCTTCCTCCCACAGAGCTTATCACTGTCTTTACCGTGGTACCATCAAGTCTGTGCATACTGATTTTTTTTTTCTTTAAGATTTTATTACTTAGAGAGAAAGAGCGTGTGTGTACATAAGCAGGGGAAGAGGAGAGGAAGAAGCAGGCTCCCTGCTTAGCAGGGAGGGGCTCAATCCCAGGACCCTGGGGTCACAACCAGAGCCGAAGGCAGATGCTTTCCTGACTGAGCCACCCAGGTGCCCCTAGCCTTCTGCATACTTACTATTGACCACTTATATTTGCAGTAGTTCTTGGTACATACCATCACCTCTACTCTACTAGACAGTGACTCCCTAGACTGAGGTTTCCTGGTCATGTGTTCTGCTTACATCTTAAAACTTTCTCTCATGTCAGTTCTGATAGTTGTATTCTGTAGTCCTTTGTGTTCTTTGATTAATGTCCTAGTTCACCACCACCTGACCCCAGCCCAGCCTTGCAGCTTTTGCTTCCCATTGAATTTCTCAATGTATAGCTAAATACCTGGCACACAACCTACATCAGTACTTGATTGTTGAATGAGTAAATTAATTTATTTAGGGCAAAGGCCCTTTTTTTTCTTTTATGTTTTGTCTATGTCAAGTAGCACAGAAATCAACAATGTTGATTAATCCGTAATAAAGCCTTGAGGAGGGATTTATTTATTTTTTTAACACAGAAAGGCTCTTTTCTACAAATAAATCTTACCAGAATTCCCACATATAAAAGAGATAAAAGCAGAACTTCCATGTTTGAATCGCTGTCCTTTTGCTTCCTTCTGGGCTCCTGAAGCAACTTCCCAGAATTCCCGGGCATCGCCTCACCCTTAGACAATGGCTGGGAAACGACTGGGTGTGGGAAGAACATGGCCACCGTAGAGGTGAGCAGTGTTTCCATCAAGCTCTGGCTGTAGCTGTGGGACTGGGCAAACCATGGAACTCCTCTGGAGCATGGTTTTCTTTGAAATGAGAGGTTTGTTCTAGAGTTCTTCCTGCTATATATTTGAAAATTTTAGATTTATTCTAGCCCTGGGGTTTAGCTATGTATTTGCCAGTTTAAGCACCCTTGCCTTTACCTTCCCAAATGCTAAATTTCTCTCAAGACCATGCTAACTTCCGGCTCCTCTTAGAAGTCTTCTTCAGCGCCTCCTTTGCTCATTGCACCATCCACAATCACTGTCCACAGTGTAGAAACTGGCACTAACATACAGAGTTTGCCCACAACAGAATTTCCAAGTAGGAGCATGTTTGGGCAAGTAGACTGGCCAGACATCCATTTTACTTGTCTTAAACAAGCTAATATTTTCAAAATATCAAGATGCATTCTTTCCATACATAAATTACTTACCTTCTGACATTCTGTACATTTCATTGAAACAATGCATTCAGTGTTTTTATTGATCAGTCTCTTCAGTTAGCCTTTCTGCTTAATCGCAAAGTCCTTATATTTCTGTGTCCCTATCATTTACTGTCTATTTTTTAAAAGATTTATTTATTCATTTATTTGACAGAGAGAAACACAGCTAGAGAGGGAACACAAGCAGGGGGAGTGAGGGAGGGCAGAGCAGGGGGAGTGAGGGAGGGCAAAGCAAGCTTCCCGCTGAACAGGGATCCCGACACGTGGGGCTCAATCCCAAGACTCCAGGATCATGACCTTAGCCAAAAACAGATGCTTAACAACTGAGCCATGCAGGCACCCCTACTAGTTACTTGTTGATTGACTAATCATTTGAAAATGAAACACCACTTTAGTTATTCAAGTTAGGAGAATTAGAGGAAAATGTGCTTTACATTTATTTGATGAGACTGTAATTCAAATGAAATTGTATTTACTTACATGAGGGGGAGAATCCGTTAAAGTCCTCTATATCCATATTTTATTAGATAACAGAGCAAGACAGAATAGACCTGCTTTTGCAATCAGACAGATCTGAATTTGAATCAGAGTTTGCATACCTTTAGTCACATTGCAGCCTATCTGACTTTAGATTCCTATTTTGAAAGGGAGTAATGTCTGCTTTCTCAGGGTTGTTGTGAAGACTGGTTGAGTTAACATATGTCAACAGCTTGTCACCTAGTAGGCACTCCCCCAAGTTTAACTGTTTATGGTGGTTTTTTTTTTTATCAGTGGAGAAATCTGAGATGAGTTCTCTGTGGCCAAAGGAAAAATTGGATGTTCCAGAGAGTCCATGCAAATCTGTTTATTTTCTGGCCTGGGTTATGTAAGACATTTTGAATTGGGGTTTCAAGGTGTTTTTGTTTTTGTTTTTTCTTCAGGCTAATTCTCTCCTAGTTTAAAAATGCTGAAAGAAATAGGAGAAAATAGGGAGAATTAGTAACTTTGATTAAATCTGTCCAAATTTTGTAGGACTGATTTTTTTTCCTTCTGAGTTTATTTGGTGGTATGCTGAAGAAATGTTCTTGATGAATATGTTTCAAAGAAAATATAGTTTGATTTATACTGAAAGAGTTTTACTTGTGCGTCTGTGTTCTCATGTCTACGTATTTGCAAAGGAGTTTTTTTTAAAGATTTTATTTATTTATTTGACAGAGAGAAGCAAAGCTGGAGAGGGAACACAAGCAGGGGAAGTGAGAGAGGGAGAAGCAGGCCTCCTGCTGAGAAGAGAGCCCGATGTGGGGCTCCCTCCCAGGACTTAGGGATCATGACCTGAGCCAAAGGCAGACGCCTAAGGACTGAGCCACCCAGGTGCCCCACTGCAGAGGAGTTCTGTTATGATAAACATATCCTTAGGCACTCAGCAGATCAATGGTATTTAAAGCAGCAACCTGGTAATCCAACAAGGGAACATTTGTGGAATTGGAAAAGACGAAGAAACATTGGAAAGCAAGTTCGCTGGCACACAGGGAAAACATTAGCCAGCCAAATACTTACTAGAGAGAGTGGACACACGACCACACAGTTGTAGAAAACAGATTTTGAATCTCTCAACACAAAGTCTTGGCTTTGGACTCCCTCTGTTTAAATATTGACATTTGAAATGGGGTGAAAGTTGGTATCTGCCATGTTGGAGTATCTTTCTCACCACATGTTAGGTGGCAATAACACAACCTCGTTGGACAGCTAGTATGGTGTTGTTTCTGATTTACAGCCATGGTCGTTTTTCTTGCTCTAGGAATACCTTGCATGAGAACACATGTTGAAGCCAGAATTATCTTCCAACCTACCTAAGTAAAAGTGAATTCTTCTCACATAACCAACTAGTAAATAGATTTTAAGATGTTTAAATATATAGATTTAATTACCCTTCTCAGAGAAATGATCAAAAAAATAAAAAATATAAGTACAGAAATAAAAATAGCACCAGGAGTAATTATAGTGAATGTTAGTTCAGTTTCAGGGGAAAATAGAACACGTAAGTGCCCATGAAAGAAACACAGTGTAAGAGTTTTGCTATAAGAAAAATAGGTATGTGTTTGTTATTCAAAGGACAAAGAATATGCTGCAATGAAAAAATGTAAAGTTTTGAATTGGTCATAGTTTTTTTTTTTTTTTTTCAAGGAACAATCCATTATGCAGTGGATATTATTTAAGGCATGAACTCTTTTTACTGAACTGTATGGAAAATCTTCCAGTAACTAGGTAATTCCAGAACCTTACTTGGCTCTGTATATAGGGCATACGTGCTCTCAGGAGAGTTTGAGTTAATTGCCATGCCCTAGAATATTTTTTTTTGCATTTTATTAGCTTTAATTTAAAGTATACATAAGAGTTGAAAACCGGAAGTTTGTAGCCTAAATATGTATTATGTGCAATCATTGAAAAGTATTGTATATGACAGGTTTTGCATTGGAAAGGTTTCAGGAACACAACCAGCTGTATCCTAAGCGATGGTTTGAGGAAGTTGAGTAGTTTCTAGAAGTTCCATGCAGGGAATGAGGGCTCTTGGAGAAATGTTAGATAGATAGATAAAATGTTTATTAGATAAATGTTATTTTATCTTGGGAGGTGACATAGAGAGGCAGAAAAACCAAGTATGTGAGATAATATAATACTGATAAATAGGAAGGAGATAGGAACCTGTGACAAAATATTTCCAAAGTTGAGGTGTACTCAATTTTTGTAAGTTGAAAGAAAAAAACCATAGAATTAGGGGATAATTTCCTCTGATATTTTTGTCCAAGACCAAACCTTCTTAGACCTTTTGTCCACTCTTCAACTCTGTTAAGTAGACATATAAACACCTTTAATATCTTTCTTAGGCATAGTGATTAGTGGTATTTGAACCAAAAAGGCTGCCTAGGACCAGAGCCATTCAGAAAGTAGGGGCTGTTATAAATTCAACCTTATTGTTACAGATTATGCATATCAATCACATTTACTGGGAAGTAACTTTCTGTAACTGCATTCCATTTCTTATTAACTTCTGTTCCAGAACAAATAATTTTCATTTGTAAGTACTTTTTAAAATCTATGTCAAAGAGGTTTTCTTTTAACTAATAAAATAGTGAGAACATTCAAAATTCTCCTTGTAGTACTGTAAGAGCTCAAAATAATTCTCATCCAGAAATTTATTAGAGAACGTGAGCCATCACACCTAAAACAAGAAGAATAACCATATTCATTATCTTCAGGGAGAATGTCTCCATAAAGGTAATGATAATAAAATTTTGGTAGGTTAATTAATTTTCCCATTAGTTAGGTAAGTATAAACTATGCTTGTAATTTTATATTCATGGAGGTCATGTTTCTTTTCCCTTTTTGTCACCTTTGGACTTTCCTGGTATTTCTTCAGACATCACTACCCTTCCTTATGTTTGTGTGGTGTGTTATGCTTTATTTGTTTAGAAAGACAGAGGTAGCTAGCGACCAGAGTGATCACATCTTGCTAGTAATGGTGGTCCCACCTGTCCCCCGTGTCCCTCACTTCCCACGACAAGGTCTCCGCGCCTCCAGTGAGGAGGAACATTTTCACGCTTAGCACTGGGACATAGTCAGTAATTAATTTTTTTTTAAGAATAAGAGCAGGTTTTAAAAAGTTTTTTTTTTTTTTTTAATAGGCTACACTTTAAAATGGAATGGTGGAAATGCTATATTGAGTTTAGGGGCAAATACATTTATTTAGAAACTAGATAGCTTACTTTATCAGGTAGAAGAATGTCATTGAGCAAATTTGCACTGCCTGTTTAGACACTAAAATGCTAGCATGGGGGAATATTTGAGGAGCGGCAGCCTCCAAATAACCTCATATTCTTCTAGTTTTTGCTTTAATGCTAAAGTTTTCTGCTAACACTTGAGGGCTATCCTTTTGTTGGGCCGGTGGTCGGCACGCAGCCCAGGCTGTGGGCCTCTGGTGTTTGAGGGAGCTTCAGGATCCGTCCTGTGTGAAGTCAGTGAGAATGGACCATGCCTCCTGATGAGTGAGTTTTATCTTTGGGACATTCTGTTCTTGTCCCTTCGTTTTATGTTTCCGAGGAATTAGGTCTTTGCTGCATTCTTTGGGATCCATTCCTGCCCTGTACCCCAGTTTCTGTGGCCAGATTTCCCTGTTGTTCTGTATTTTCCCCAGCTTCACTGTGTTCCTTGCTTCATGGATTTTCCAGCAGTTGTTCTGGGCAGGCACGGTTCCTCTGTACATCCCAGGTCTCCTTTTACTGGTTACCTTGCCTTGGTCGCTGGGACTGACTGTATTCTGATGCCGAGAAGCTTGTTTAGAAGCCTACAGTTCTCAGTCACCTGTTCATTCTCTTCAAAGCCTGAAGGCCTTTGTTTTACCATTGGGTGATAGTCTCAGAAAACTTATAGACCATCATGAAACCTATTTTTTGTCCCTATTTTTTGCCTGACAAAGAGTCCTGATTCTTTTTAAAACATCCGATTTTCCCTTGGTAGCCTATGTTCTTGCTGGAATAACAGGATCAACAGAGCAGAAATCTTCCTTTTCTGTTTTAGTTTTCTCCTTAGCACTTACTACTAATATATATTTCACTTTTTTTAAGATTTTATTTATTTATTTGAGAGGAAGAGAGAGAGAGGGAGAGAACGTGTGAGAGCATCTGTCGGGAGAGGAGAGAGGGAGAAGCAGACTATCTGCTGAACAGGGAGCCTGACCAACCGACCAACCCGGTGCTGGATCCCAGGACCCTAGGATCACAACCTGAACTGAAGGCTGGTGCTGAACCCACCGAGGCACCAGGTGCCCCAATATATTTCACCTTTGAATTTTGTTTATTATTTGTTTTCGCCACTGGAACGTAGGCACCTTTGGGGTAGGGAATTTTGTCTGCTTTGACCTCTCTGTATCTTCAGGTCTTACAGCAGTGCTTGGCACCCAATATATGCTCAATAAATATTCATAGAGTGAAATTCTGACTTTGTCAAATAATTGTGTCTTTAAGTTAGAAGTCTGCCAAGGAGTTCATGGTCCCTGTGTTCTGATTGCTTTGTGGTTCCTTATATATAAAAAGAGTGTGATACCTTCATGAGTTTTTAAATATTTATTATACTTTTAAATGTTTCAAAATTTGCTTAAGAGTTATGATTACAAAAAAGAATTATAATTACAGATTAACTCTTTTTTTAAAAAAAGATTTTATTTATTTATTTAACAGAAAGAGAGACCACAAGTAGGCAGAGAGGCAGGCAGAGAGAGAAGAGGAAGCACGCTCCCTGCTGAGCAGAGAGCCCAATGTGGGCCTTGATCCAAGGACCCTGAGATCCTGACCTGAGCTGAAGGCAGAGGCTTTAGCCCACTGAGCCACCCGGTGCCCTACAGATTAACTCTTTAGTTACTTGCAAGCCAGGATTATGTTTTTGTTATAGATGTTGTTTTATTTTATTTTTTTTTTCAGATTTGTATGTATTTATTTGAGAGAGGGAGAGAGAGAAAGAGAATGAGCAAGAGAGAGGGAACACAAGCAGGGGGAGTAGGAGAGGGAAAAGCAGACTCCCCACCAAGCAGGGAGTCTGATGCAGGACTCACTCCCAGAACCCTGGGATCATGACCTGAGCCGAAGGCAGATGTTTAATGACTGAGCCACCCAGGCGCCCCTGTTTTACTTTTTATAGTCCTTTAAATCCAGGTGGTTTGTTTTTGTCTTTTTGTTGTTGTTTTTCAGCTTGTAAACCCACTGAAATCAACCACACTTTATTAAGTGATCCAAAGACACACCATCTTAATACATTTTACGGTTGCAAATTTGGGGTATGTCCTAGTGTCATTGGATGACAATCTCAGCATTTTTTTTTTCCTCAGTGCTACACAGCATGATGGTATTTCACATCATGTAAGTGATGTTTTGATATTTGATGAAATACTATAGTTAGGTTTTGCGGTTTTGGATGGTTTTTGAGAATCACTGAAGTTTAATCACCATAGTAATTTGTTCCCATATGGATCACAAAGCTGAAAATCTTCATAAAAACACTTCATTGTCTTCCTTCATATACTTCATACATCTCAGTTACTCTAACAAAGGAACATTTTGGAAGGGCTTTGCTATTACTCAATACTGAGCTAGAGGGCATGATTAATCACCCCGCAGTGATTTCAAGGTGGTACTTGCGACATCACAGGTCACAGAAGTCTGTCCATTTGCAATTCAACGATTGGAACCAGCTCCATTGTAGAGATTCAGAGTGTTAGAACTCAGCAAGTCAGGTTGTGGAACAAGTTGGTTCTCTAAGAGCTTCTGGACTCTAGGACCCTGATCCTGGGAGTATAGACAGATTTGAACATCAACCCAGGTGTTTCCTAATGCATGACATGCTCCGTATGGCATGTTTCTCATCTTTTAAATAAAACAGAGGTCCCCCTGGAGGTCTAGTCATTTTTTTTAAAGATTTTATTTATTTATTTGACAGAGAGAGATACAGGGAGTCAGGGAACACTGTAGGGGGAGTGGGGAGGGAGAAGCAGGCTTCCTGCCGAGCAGGGAGCCTGATATGGAGCGCGATCCCAAGACCCTAGGATCATGACCTGAGCCAAAGGCAGACAGTTAACGACTGAGCCACCCGGGCGCCGCATGTAGTCATGTTTTTGATAACATATTAGAATCATATGTTAAGGAAGTGTTTGTGTGAATCTCTATATATCTCATAGGTAAGCAGGCAAGGGACTTGAAAAAGTTGTCAGAGAAAATATGTTGAATTGTCAGGTTTTGGAGAAACTATTTGGTGTGTCTGATCTGAGTGACATTGTGGAAAGTCACCAATCCTCTCTGGGCCTTAGTTTGAGTACTTGTAAAGTAAGAGAACTGGGCTGTGGAATATGATAAGTAAAAAGAACTGTGTTTTGTTTCGTTTTGTTTTGTTTCAGGAATGGGTATGCTTTATATAGAAAGGTTATTTGATTTAAGTGAGAAAAGAAATATTTGGGGCGCCTGGGTGGCTCAGTGTGTTAAAGCCTCTGCCTTTGGCTCAGGTCTTGATCTCAGGGTCCTGGGATCGAGGCCCGCATAGGGCTCTCTGCTCAGCTGGGAGCCTGCTTCCTTCTCTCTCTCTGCCTGCCTCTCTGCCTACCTGTGATCTCTCTCTCTGTCAAATAAATAAATGAAATCTTAAAAAAAAAAAAAAGAAATATTTGAGTGTCTAGTTGGTCAGACCATAGTGATCACATTAGTGTTTTAACTTAACATGTAACTGAATTAGTCACTACTAAAACCTAAATCTTACCAAGGTTGTTTGTTATTCTACTTGTCAATTTAGGAAAAAACAATTTAGTCCTCTTGTCTATCTCCTAAGTCAGTTAACTGCAGTGTTAAGTTTCATGTGACAATTAAAACATGATGGGTAAGCATGTTCAATTCTAATTTAATTCAGAGATGCCTTAACAGTAAGCAACAGCTTTTTTTTTTTTTTTTTTTTTTTTTTTTTAGGCAACAGCTTTATATCTGTTTTGTTTTCTGGTCTAATTGGGCCTGGCATCACAAAGATCAGATTTCATTATCATTTCTCTCTTATTGCTTATTTAGCAATAGACTTATTACTTTAAATATTTAATGTTACAGAATATTTGGGATTGTTTAATTCAACAGAATTCAAGTTTTAAAAGCATCTAATAGCTTTTTATGTAAATTCTAATAATTAGACTAGCATAAATTTTATTAGCAATAAAATACAATCTAATTAAAAGAACTTGCTACCATAAAATTGTAAGTCAGGACACAATTAATCTCTTCTAAACCCCTATAATTTTAGGTAGGTTTGTACTTAAGATAGTTCATATGCTAGACAAAAATTCTATAAAAGAAGTAGAATAGGATCTTATTTTAAAAATAATTTTAAAATAAGATTTTAGGATCACTTGATTTTCTTTGACATTGTATTTGTATTGATGGTTTGGTAGTCATTAATTATAAATTTGTTCTCAGGATTATTGAAGAAATTAGAGGAATTATTCAATCTCACAGTATCACTGCAAAATGTTATACAGTATGTACAACATTCTATTAACTCTTTGAAATAATGCTTTTTTTCTCCAGCAATAAGTAATAAAGTAAAAGAAAACCATCATTCATTTTATGCATAATATGAAGTCTTCTTTGAAGAAATTTTATGAGTTATCTTTCCAATGAATTTTGGGAAGAATTAGGTCTGCTTAAAACATATAATTTGTATTCAATGCCTTTTCTCCTCTTACTGTAACTTTAGATCAGTTTCTTTGTTCTTTCTTTAAAAAGGTAACTTTATTATGATCTTTTTGAATAGAAGAATAATATCTGCTCATTGTAAAGTACTTGAGAAAATATAGACAATAAAAGGAAGAAAATGGATCTGTTCATTATCCATCACCTCAGATAGCCTCAAATAACATATTGGTTGCATATCCATTACTTATTCTAGGTTTACACATACACGCATATTCATAATAAGTATATTGTATAAATGGTTTTATTAATTTATTTTTTGGGAGGAATAGTCTAATATATCCTGAGCCTATCTCAGGTTACTAAGTTTTATTTGAAAATATACTTTTAATAATGCATGATATTCCATCATAGCTCATTTAGGCTTCTTCCATTTCTTTGATGTAATAAATAAACATAATTACCTTTGAGTATAAAGACACAGTAGAAAGAGTAAAACCTTGGAGTCAGACATATGCAGATTTCAATTCTAGTTATAACTGTTTTTGGATTTGTAACTTTACATTATTTAGTTTTACCATTTGGAAGATGGAGATCATGCTGATCTTGAAGTATTTAAATATCCAAGTGGTATAGTAACAGCATTTTCACAGAACCCAGGTCATAGGTAGCTGCTAAGTAAATATCAGTGCCAAAATAATAGCTGATAATGACTACTCTTTTAAGATTATTCAGAATTCACTCACTGAATTCAAGATTCAGTTTTTGAATTTACAACTCTTACCTCAGACATAAAAGTATAAACTATGAATCCTATTCTGAAGCAAGTTTTAATGCAGCTGGGGAGACTGGTCTAATTAGCGATATATATATATATATATATGTATGTATATATATAATCATATATATATATATATGATTATTTAATTTGCCAAAGTATTAAATAAAGGCAAATTAAAAGATGCTCAGATTCAGTCACCAAACTACCCAAGTCTCCAACAAAGATATTAATCTCAAGGTATTAAATAAAGGCAAATTAAATAACAACAGTCTGACCTCTTTTTGGTTTTGTTTAATGATGTCACCTAAAGACTAACAATGTCTTTAAAAATGTTTTGCTTTTCTTTGTAAAGTTTGATCAGAATATCTGTTCCTATTTTTTGTAATTTTAATGGTGTTACCCATATATAACCAAAATAAGATGTAATAATTTGTGCTTTTCACTATTAGTACCTCCAGCTCTATAATCATTTCCATCCACTGTGGCTTAAAACTACAACTATTATCTCTCATAGTTTTTGTGGGTCTGGAATTTGTAAAGGATGTGGTTCTTTACTTCTGGCTCAGGTTCTTTTACGCATTTGTAGTCAGACAATGACTGAGTTGGGATGCTGAGCAACCAAAGTAACTAGGAGTTAGTCCAGCATCTTTTCCTTTACGTGTAATCTTAGGGCCTGTTCATGGGGGCTGTCGACATGAGTAATTCAGGCTTCTTCACATCATGGTAGCTTCAAAGCAGTTACTTTGCTGTCACGGTAGCCGAATGCTCCAAGAGCGAGTGTTACAAGAGGACAATACGATGGTTGCCGGAAGGAAGAGAAGGGAAGCGAAGGGGTTGGCAAAGTGAGTGAAGGGGAATGAGAAGTACAGACTTCCAGTTATGGGATGAACAAGTCATGGGGATGAAAGGCATGGCATGGGAAATATAGCCAATAGTATCATAACAGTGTTGTATGCATGAGGTATAAACTTATAGAATCATTGCATTGTGTACCTGCAACCCATGTGACAGTGTGTGTCAATTGTACTTCAATATAAAAGTAAATTTTGAAAAAAGGGTAAGTTTCAGAGTAAACAGTGTGAGAGCTGCATGGCCTTTTATGTCCCAGTCACTAAGTAATGTAGCTTCACTTATGCTGTAGTCAAAAATTCAAGGTGAAGGCATGTTGAGTCCTGTGCTTCCTGGTAGGATTGTCAAAGTTACATTTTAAGTACAACCTGGTGGGATGGGAGATTTTATTATGCTTGTCTTTGGAGAATATAATCTGCCACTTCCCATCCTAGACCACTAGCAGTTATAGCTCTCAGACATGTAAAATGGGCTTATTCTTGCCCTTAAAGCCCTTGAGTCTCTTTCCCTTACTGCATTAGCTTGAAGTCCAGGTTCTTGTCTTCTCAATCAAGTCCAGGAACAGAACCCAGGCTCCTTGGGTAAGACTTCTTGAACACTGAAAAGATGTGAATTAGAGGTCCTTCTGAAAAGCTTTGAACCAAAGAGTTAAGTTACCTGCCCTTCACACACCCACCATTCAGTGGTGTGACAAGCCTTCTCTAGATCCTTCCATAGATCCTTCCTGTTCAGAAAGAGCGAAATGAGAGGCTATTATATTACAAAGCAAATCTGAAACCTACATGGTCCTGCTGCCATTCGCTTAATTAGGGCTCAGTCTGTTCCCCTGGAATTGTTCTCTGTGACCCTTGGTTCCTGCCACTGTATTCTTATTTCCATCTTTTGAATCATCATTCTTTTTTTTTCTTTTTAAACCATGTCCTGTATTTATTGCCGAAGGTTTTCTCATCCTTCTTCCTGTGCATGGAAGTTTGGGGGCCCCGAGGCCACCTTTTACTTTGAATTATCTTTGTTTCCTTTTAGCTCTAGATGATAAAAATTCTTAGAAATCTTTAGGTCTTCTTATATATCAATTGTTAATCGACTCTGTTAGGCAAAAGCCACACCTGCAAAATTTTAGAGATAGTCCCTCCTTTATTAGAGGTTCTCTCTGAGTCTGCAGTAGGTTAAACACCCTTATGATTCCTTGTGTCCTATTGTTCATCAGGGAAAGTTGGCTACATATGTCTTAAAGGATCTATCAGACACCACTTTACTATTTCTGAGCTGTTAATGAGAGTATTTTCAGCCCCATGCTTACCTTTCTTTGTGGACCAGCTCTATCTGACTATGCCTACTCTTTGTCTTTCCCTGAGACTTGATCTTATTTTGACTTTTTTGCTCTCTGAAGCAATCAGGAATGAAAAAAATTTATTTTCAAACCCAGAAATTCTGTCTCTTTACAGTCCCTCCAAATTTTGCTGGAAACAGAACAATTTCTTTTTAAATGCACCTTTCTCTGAGTACATTTCATCATAAGCAGCAGAAGGAAAGCAGGTGCTCCTTTCAGTATTCTGCTTGGAAATCTCCTTAGCTAGATCTTTGGAGATCATTAGATGCATTTTCCATTTTGCACATTATTATGGGCAACAGTATTGCTAAAAGTTATGTAGCTATGTAGCAAGAGTCTCCTTTTCTCCCTCTTCCAAAACAAAACACTTATTTCTCCGGTGCTGTCACAACCCAACTCTTTGAGGCCCATCAGCTTTCCACTAACAGTCTCCTTCAGTCTCCCATCTATGGTCTGGCCCGAAGACAAATAGCATATATTTGGGTTTATTTAATTTTTTATTATACCACCTCACTTCTGATATCAAAGTGTGTCCTAGTTATCTATTGCTTTTCAACAAATAACTGTGTTCCTTCGTGACTTAAAGCAGCAAAAACAATGTTATCTTACTTGGTGTCTTTGGGTCAGGATTTGGGGCAGAGCTCACTGAGGCGGTTCAGGTGCAGGGGCTCTCCTGCCTTTGTAGTCAGATGATGTCTGCAGCTGAACTGGTGGGAATTTGAAGCAGCCAGGATCTTTCCAGGTGGATCTCTGTTCATATAGTCTTGAGGCCTCTCTGATTTCACCATGTTGGGTAAATTGCTCTTTCTTACAGCATCATGTCCTCTGCACGGTCAGACTGCTCATGTGGCAGCTAAGGACTTTGAGAACACAAATTCTTTTGAGTAAGATGGCAGTTGAATCACATTTCATCACCTGGCCTTGAAGTGCATGGTGTCACTTTTACCAGAATCATAAGCCTATCTGTATTTAAAGAAAAAGAATTTCGACTTCACCTCTCAAAGGTGTATAAAAAGAGCATTTTTAGTGGGAGATATTACTTTAGCCATTTGGGGAAAATAAATCTACCACGTTTCTTTGTATCCAATCTTTATGGGTTAATTCTAAAGTCATAAAATAGAGATATATGTGTTGTTAGGGATGTAGATAGGACCTTTTATGTATTCAAAAAAACACTTGAACTTACCACATCCTTACTTTCATCTTCCAATTTTACTATTTAAACATTCGGTGAATTTCTAATTATAGCATTTAATGTGT
The DNA here is from genome assembly GCA_004023965.1 of Spilogale gracilis. Lineage (NCBI taxonomy): Eukaryota > Metazoa > Chordata > Mammalia > Carnivora > Mephitidae > Spilogale > Spilogale gracilis. The sequence goes on from PITA01001730.1 coordinate 172,469, forward strand.
TTCTAAATTTGATGTTTTTCTCTTGGTTCAGCCAAAATTATGGTTGTGGGTGGTACATGTTTTAAGTTACATCAAGTTCTCAGACATGCCGAATTTATGAATGGTAATAGTTTTAACTGGCCAGCTATTGAAACCTTGTGTTTTTGTAAGGAAAGGGGAAAAATGTTCTATAAAAATGAAGAGAAATCTCATCTCTTTCTAAAATCTAGCTCGGCATAAATGCTGACAGATTTTCTCAGTGATTCTTAAAATTAATCTTTTAAAATATCAAGAACCATATGGTTGAACTTCATGACCGTGAGGAGGACGCCTTCATTAGAGGCCACGACTGCACTGCTGCCACATCTCCCCATCTTCTTGGCCACAGCAGCTTGGTTTGCCCTCTGTCATGACATAAATGAGCCCTGTGTTCTTTGGAAACATTTAGCCTCTTTCGGATATTTTGTCTGGGTAGGCTGGACCTGTTCACTGCGCCTTACTAGTTGGGTTTCTCCTCTGCTTTCCAGCTGGTTTTTGTGGGAGAACCAGGCAGGCAGTAGTAGCTTGTGGAAGCCAGGGACCAGAAAGCTGCTGCCTGTGGGAAACACGACCGTGTCTTCATGAGGCTGTCAGGGACCAGACTCCATTCAGACCTCTTATGAGGGGCCAAGGTGATATAGAATGAATGGGAAAATATCGAATGAATCATCACAGTTCACTGCAATTATTGAACGTAGGAGAGCACATCACTTCGTAGCAACCAGCCCGGCCCACTGCCGATGGACGTTCAGTCATCACAACCTGAAGTCGATGTTCCTTAGTGAATTATTGACCATAGTTTGAATGAACTTTTAAAATATATTCCAAGTGTGGCTATAATATAGTAAGTTCCAACATATTTCATGTCCTAGTCATAGTTGTGTCTCCACAATTTACCCTCAGGGAAATTTCTCTGTGATACAGCATGATTTCCAGCAAAGATCCTAGTGAAATTGGCAGTAGGTCTGCTCATTTAATTACAACCGGATTTTTTAGATTATTGAAGTGTCTTTGAAACAAAGGAAGTAATATCTCAAGGCAAATGGTAAACCTATAAAAGTAACAAAAGACAAAATAATTGGAAAACCATAGAGTAACAAAAATAACCTGAGGTGAGTAGATAATTGAATGTCAGATTTTGATGAAAATATTTCAGATTATCTTAGTTTACTACAGTTAGCATCTTAATTGTACTATGAAAGATATAATTTAGTGTGTGCTTATTCATGAAAATTGAACTTGTCAGTCACTTTATGTGGGAGTTAAAATGCCCTACTTATTTGTTTTTTATGCCTTTGTTTTGCTTCTTTCTGGACTAGTTCTCCCTTTACCTCTCATCCTAGACCACCTGTTAAGACATAATTCCACTACCACCTTTCCTCCCCAATGACTGAGGTGTTCATATCTATTGCTTATACGTAGCTCTAACATTGCTTTTATTATTATGTGTTATTGTTTTTGCCTATGTGCTCTTTGGAGGCAGGAGGCAAGTCTTATTTACTTTTGTATGTTAGAGGTATCTGGCATAGTGTAGATATTCAAAGTTGTTTACTGAAGGAACAAGTGATTGAATGGATTTATGGTCCTATTTTATTTGTCGTTTGAGTCTGCAGTCTTTAATCATCAAATCCTCTTTCTCATTGATTCACCCTACTTGTCTGGAGTAGAATGGCCCCTCTCATTTTACATTTTCATTTATTTTTCACTTCTCTTTATTTTACCAGGGAGTGAGAGAAGTCAGGGCTTGGAAGTGGTAATGCATATTGTGGAAGGTCATACCAGCATCAAGCTGTTTTAATCTCTTATTTTCAACCTTAGGCGGTTGATAATTCTTCATCATTATTTCATTAATTAGATGTTTCTTTAACACCAGAAAGAAAGGTTTTGTGAATATTTGAAAATGCATAAAATACAGATCCTGATTTCAATTAAGGTATTGTCTACTAGAAAAAGGAAACATGTATGGTGATACAAGTTGGAATTGCTGGGGGTTTTCATAAAGGTACGGAAAGAATGCAAAGGCTGTTTTGAGATAGATTACCTTGGCTGCCATCAAAAAGAATCAAATCCTGCCATTTGCAACGACGTGGATGGAACTGGAGGGTATTATGCTGAGCGAAGTAAGTCAATCAGAGAAAGCCAGTTATCATATGATCTCTCTGAGGAATTTGAGAGGCGGGTGGGGAGTCCTGGGGGGTAGGGTAGGGAGGGAAGAAATGAAACAAGATGGGACCAGGGAGGGATACAAACCATAAGAAATCATAATCTCAGGAAACAAACTGAGGGTTCTGGGGAGTAGGGGGAGGGATAGGGTGACTGGGTTATGGAAAAAATAAAAATTAATAAAAAAACACAAACAAAGTAAAACAAAAACAAGATTATTTTGGTTGCCTTTATCAGGTAGAGCTTTCTGAAGAAAAGTTTGAGTAGAAGTTGTCATCTGTTTTTACTTATGTGCTATGAATTCCATGACAAAAAGAATGTATAGAAAATTGTCTACTGCCCTGAATTTTCTTTGTAGTACAATATTTATATGTGTAATTTTTTTACATAAGCAATTTTAATAACATTTTTTTTGGTAGATAAGTAAAGGAATATCCTAAATTTATCTTACATGAAGTGGTTGAATTTTAAGCAAAACTCCTTCAAATTAGTCATATTAATTTGTTAATTGAAGCTGGAGGAAATGCTGAATCAGTTAAAGTCTAAATCAGTTAAAGACTCTAGCACCACATGATGATTAAATCAGTTTTTAACTGATTGGTTTGCTTTCCTGGAATGTGACGAGGACTTGATTGCTTTTACTTTTCTTACAATTTAATTTAGGTTCTTTAGTGCATGCACAGTTATTGGCCGTTAAACAGTAAGAACTTAAATTCACACTAAGAGTTGGGAAATAGAGCATTTTACTATCATTAGGGGCTTTATTTCCTCCTAAGTACAGTCCAACAAAAGGTATTCTGGTGTGCTTATTTGAACAATAGAAATGCCATGTAAATCTGATAAATGTATCTAAATATTTTTATCTATGACAAGATTTTCAGGTTGCAGCAGTGCATTAAATCAACCGCATTTCTCCTCAAAGATTATTTCCTAGTGAAGTTCTAGTAGGTGAGCTCGTTTTTTTGTCTTTGTTTTTTTAAAGATTTTATTTATTTGATGGAGAGAGACACAGCCAGAGAAGGAACATAGCAAGTGGAGTGGGAGAGGGAGAAACAGGGATGTGGGGCTGGATCACAGGACTCTGGGATCATGACGTGAGCCAAAGGCAGATGTTTAATGACTGAGCCACCCAAGCACCCCTGTGGTAGTGAACTCTTTCAGAATTGTGTGCCACAAAATGATGCAACATTTATAGCAGATTGGATCAAGCACTTATGTGACTCACACTAAAGGAATCCCGTGGTCAGTGTTACAGATAATCAAAAAGAATGATGTAAGCAAAATTCAGATACTGTCTCAAATCTTTGTGTATTTGTTTTCCTTTCAGGAGATAAAAAGTTATTCACAAAATGTAAGCAAATGTATTCTAGAATTTACAAGGAGGGTGCATAAAAGCAATGAATACATTAGGCATTTCCAAAATAATTTCACCTAAATTTAATTTTTGAAGGGAAGTGTGCCAATGATTGCTTTTATTTTTGTTGTTTTTTAAAGTGACTATTTATTTATTTGAGAAAGAGAGAGAGAGAGAGAGAGAAACCAGCAGAGGGGAGGAATGGAAGGAGAGGGAGAAGGGAGAAGTAGACTCTCCACTGAGCAGGGAGCCCGAATGGGGGGCTTGATCCAAGGACCTCGAGATCATGACCTGAGTCAAAGGCAGACGCTCAACTGACTGAGACACCCAGGCGCCCCTGTTTTTATTGTTAAGAAGAATTTGCTTTAGAAATTAACATATATCTAAAGTGTATTGCTCCTTTTAAGCAAATATACAGATTGATATTAAACAATTTAGGTACATGAGAGAAATTTCAGATGAAATTTTGATCTTCCAGTGGCTATTCCTATTACTAGACTATAGTTTAAATTCTACATGGCCCAAATTGGTGCTTCCTAACCTGGGCTGCATGTCAGAATCACATGGAGGGCTGTAAAGAATACCCACATCTGGCTCCTACTCCAGTGATTCCCGTGTAATTGGTCTGGGATGTGGCAGCATAGCAGCATTTTTAGAGGCATCCTAGGTAATTCTGGTATGCAGCACAGTTTAAGAACCATTGGTCTGAATACACCACATCATTCAGTCACTGTCTCATTAGTTGATTTTTATATGTATCTCCTTTCCTTTTTTTTTTTTTTTTTGTCAGTTGAATACCAAGGATTCTTTTTACTCAAAGATTATTAGCAATTCCTTCTGCCTGGAATACTCTTCCTTCACATCTTTACAGGGCTGTCTCCTTCCCATCATTCAAGCCTTAGCTCAAAGGATTCCGCTCAGGCAAGGCTTTTTTTAATCCTCTTGTCTAAAGCATTCTTTTCCCCAGTATTATCACGTTATTCTGTTTTACTTTTATTATTGCTTTTTTTTCTTTTTTGCCATGAGATGATACCCTATTCTTTTGTTATGTTCCCCGCCCCCACTCCCAATGTATAAAGTCTATGAGGGCCTGTGTGGCATCCTGTTCCTAGCTTGTTCTATCCAAAAAATACCCAATGAATATTTTTTGAATAAATGACAAAAATGTTGATAGAAAAATTGTGGGGATATGCAAAATTATATCTTTATTTTTTCTCAAAAAACTCCTCAAAGCATGGAATCACATCTAAAAAACTAGAATAATGCCATAGGATGAAGTGAGTTGAAACTATCAACAGGCAGAGAAGCAGTAAACCTAACAATGTGCAGCCCCCCAGTACTGAGGTCTTAAGAGTGGTAGTATGAGGACGAGAATAGTTACCACCACTTGAGGCCCTCACTCTATGGCCACACTGGGTCTTACCATCTTCCCAAAGTGCCATATACTTGAAATCTTCCTGTATGTTCTGCTTAACTTATTTTAAGAACTCAGATATTACCTTTTCCTCCAAATACTTTCCCTGAGCTCAGTCTCCAGGAAGAGGTAGGTGTTCTGTGCTCAGTTTGTTTGGATCATGGTCACTGCCAATCATCGATAGTCTTCTGTCCCCTCACCACCTGCGTTGGGAATAAGGATTGTGTCTGTGGTGCCAAACCCATAACAGGTACTCAGCAACAGTTCTTTTGAATGAAAATATCAAAAAATATGAAATAATTGCACAAGAACCATTAGAACTGCTAATTAAAATTATAAAATAGATTTTTCAGCAATATAAGTAAGTTGAAATAGTCTTTAATAGAATAAAGCAATAAATAGGGGTATTCTAGGCCAACTGGGGGTGTGTGATGTTATTCAGTCTTAGGAAATTAAGAAAACATTGTTGGTGCCAATAAGTCTGGGTACTGGCTTCCAACTGATATGTGGCTTGTCATCTGAACAAGGTTTTCATCACTCACTTGGGACTTTTTATACATTATTTACCCTTTTTGATAAACTTCTTTTCAATAGCTACTATTCAGATGGATGCATTTTCCAGTAACACCTGATATGCATTTTAAAATGTAGCTTTTAATTGGTATTGATTGCCATTAAACCCAGTGATAACTTTCATCAGTGTACTTTGAACTTTGTTGCTCTGCCCGAAAGAAAATGCAGCAGTCTTGGAGCACATAAATATTTAAAATTCTCTCTGTAGAGGTCTGGGTATTTCCATGGATACTACTGTCATAATTTAAGCACTTAAATACTCCTTAGGATTGCTCTTTCATGTAGTATCCTGCTTCAGATCTCTATAGCACAACTAATCGTTTCACTTGAAAGCTAGATTAGCAGGTCTTTGAAAAGGATGATCATGCAGCTGGAATGAACATATTTTCATTAAAGTTGTGGAATTGTTTAGTGCCTCATTTTCTGTCACAAAGGTGGTAAAACAGGGAAAGGGGAGTGAATACTCAGGACAGAAATGCAAATCATCCTGAAAGGCACAGCAGATCACTGATTTCCTACCGGCAGCCTGGGAACTGGTATGTGCTTTTCCCTTATATGCTTAGCGCTACCAAGTGGAAACCAAGTAGTTTGTCGTAGTTCTGCAGAAGAGACAACGGGCAAGGAGAGCAGGGAATCTTAATACTAGAGTCACAGCATGCAAGGAAGTTTTCCTTTTAGTTTGAATTTTGAATCTGTATCCCCCCATCATCAGATTTAGTTCTGTTTCAGCTTAAGTGTTATTACATAGAGGTAAAGACTTGGAGAAGATCATTCCATGAAAGACATGGGAGATGTGGAAGTGCACCCGTAGCATTCCCAGGGAGCATAGGGTGTGGTGTGTTATGAGGGTTAGGATTTGTGTTATGGGCAAAGGAGAAATGAAACAGAAAGGGTAGGTCAGGTTGAGATGGCAGAGAGGGCTGTATTCCATGCAGAGTTCAAACCCTCTGCTGTTGGCAAGAAGAGGTGTTGACTTTTTATTTTCAGTAGCAGTGCAGAAGGTAGATGGAGGAGAAAGGAGAGTGGTGACAGGAGACTAGCTTTCAATTATTTAAGGTTACATAAAAGCTAAATCTGAATTTTTGTAGGAACAGAGGGAGGGGAAAAGAGGGAACAAATAAGAGACATTTCAAAGACAGGTTCTTGAGTTTTAGTGACTCAGTTGAAATTAGAGGAGAGCAGAAGTAGAACACTGACAAAAATTTTTTAAATTATTTTTTATTTTTTCCATAACTCAGACACCCTATCCCTCCACCCCCCAGGAACCCTCAGTTTCTTTCCTGAGATTAAGAGTCTCATGGTTTATCTCCCTCCCCGGTCCCATCTTGTTTCGTTTTTTCTCTCCATATCCCTTATAACCCCTAGCCCTGCCTCTCAAATTCCTCATATCTGAGAGATCATTTGATAATTGTCTTTCTCTGGTTGACTTAGTTTGCTCAGCGTAATACCCTCCAGTTCCATCCACATCTTTGCAAATAGCAGGATTTCATTCTTTTTGATGGCTGCATAGTATTCCGTGTATATATATGTATACATATATATATATGAATGAATGAAAAAAAGTATAAGGATATTCTTTATTCTTACCTTTTCTGCTTTTATCACCTGCCTATCCTCAGCATGGTTCCAGCTCTGTTCTTGGTCAGCATAGGTCAATTACCAGAATGAAGCAAATTGGGGGAAGGGGGAAAATCACCTCAAAGTGCATTCCTGTGCACTTTTCATCGACTCCAAAGTAGTCTAACGAAATTAAAACTGAAAAAACTAGAAAGATTCCTTCAGTCCATCTCAAAGTATGATTTAATTTTCTCTTAAAAGTGTATATGACAATATTCAGATTGACCAAAATTCAAAAGTTAGAAGTAAGATTTTTTTTTCATTTCTTATTGTTTTTCTTTCCTGCTTTATTCCTAATTATTTTTGATACCACATTTCCCTAAGGAAATTTTGGGTCCTGTCAAGCAACAGAGCCAATAGAAATAATCACATTTCATATGTAACTCCGACTAGAGTAGTGGATATCTCATTTATTTCTTGTTTAAAATGAGTTTTCTTTACAGTTTTCTTTCTATTTTCTCATTTTTTGGAAATATATTATGGTTAGAAAAAAGTGTAACCTTAACATGAATCGTTAAATTCTTTCATTTCACAATTTATATCCTGCATATGAAAGCAGTTTGATCATAGAGCAATAAAATAAATTAGTGTTGTTTTTCTTTTCTTTCTTTTATGGATGACCGGACTTAATTGTGTATGCCTATTTTCACTGCCTGTTAAGTTTAATCATTCAGTGATATCTTTATGGGCTACTGCCATATAATTAATGAATAGTTAAAAAAAAAAAGGTCAGCTTAATTGTAGTAGACAAGTAGTTCCCTCTCCCATTGAAGTGGCTTATTCTGAATCCTTCCTGGCTGGGACTGTTCCCTTCCATCCTCTGATATGTTTGGCATTAGCTTGTTTTAGGGGACAAGCCATCTTTCCTGCGCTCCTTGCAGCAGACTGAGATTCTTCTGTATAGGTGATTTCAGGACCACCTTTATGACCCCTCCTTCCTGGGGGAGGACACTTAATGCTTTCTTGAGATTCCATTTCTGCTGTCCAACAAAATGTACTGTACTTTTTTCCAGAAATGTTCCTTTTTTTTGATATTTTTCATTTATTTATTTGACAGAGAGAAACACAGCAAGAGAGGGAACACAAGCAGGGGGAGTGGGAGAAGGAGAAGTAGGCTTCCTCCCAGCAGGGAACCTGATATGCAGCTTGATCCCTGGACTCCAGGATCAAGACCTGAGCTGAAGGCAGATGCTTTATAACTGAGCCACCCAGGTGCCTCGAAATAAATGTTCTATTACATTAATATCACGTTGATGATTATGGGTATCTGTGTGAATGAAAAGGTCCTTAACTGAGTTATTTTCAAAGAAACCATGAGTATCAAAGGATTATCTATATTTTTATGATGAAAGAAAAACAATTGTTTCAAATGTGGGATCATCATCTGTCATCTGGATATTAGAACATTAAGAGACTAATGCAATTAAAAATTCTCATCATCATGAATATTCTTATTAACATATAAGCTTAATTTAGTTTCCATTTTGGAGTGATAGGAAAATTTGAATTAATGTGGATTAATTCTTTAAAAAACATATATTAAAGATATGATTTTAAGAACTGCACACTTTTTAAAAGAAAATGATGGAAATTATAATACAGATATTATGTTAAAAACACTTTTGAGATTGTCCTTAGTATTGGAAAAATATAAGTGGTTTTAAGAGAAAATCAAATACTGATACATAGCTATGAACTTAGCTGTTATTATTAAGAAATGTTAGTATAGTTTTAATATAAGTCCAGTTAGCAACAATGATGATATAAAAATAAGTTGATATCCCTAATGCTTTTCAACTCTTTATTATTACCTTATTTTATTAAATATAATTGAGATTTATTGTTAATTCTGGTTATGTGTGTTCTATGCACTGTGCATTTCAAAACAATTCCTATTTATAAATAATAAAATGTTTTAATTTAGTTTGGCATTAGTTGGTGTTGATATCAGATTTAAGTTAAAAAGGATATGCATTCTTTGCTATGGTTTTCTTATTTAGTATTCTTCTTTTCAATTTATATACAACATTATTCTAGTGGAAAAGAACAAATGGCCTATTTATTAATTGTGGAGTCAATACTTCTCAAAACTAATAATGGATAAGTGTTTAAAATAAACTGGCAGCAGTAAAGGTTAGTAGATTTGTGTATGACTTTCCTGTGGGGTCCCGGGGGCCTAAAGTATTTATTACTTGGGAACAAAGAACCTTAGAGTTCAAGGTAAGTGATTCTGTATGTGATGGGACTCATAGTAGGCCTGTAAAGGAGGCAACAGTCCATCGTTAGCCACTAACTAGACACATTGTAGACTCAATTTCCTTTCTACTGCGTCATTTACATTGAAAGTCATGTATTCCCTCGGGTCTTTTTGAAAAATGACTGCGAGCTTGGATCACTAATATTTTTCTTCTAACCATTTGCCACTGAGGAATGTCTCATTCTTTACAGTGTTGGATAATTTGTAGTATTCATATCTGATTGAGTTTGTCAACCCAAACTTTTAAGTCATTGGCTACTTCATCAGTTTTTTGCCTTTTTCACCTCTGTCTTCAAAGAAGCATTGAATTAAAGCATTAATATAATTGGATTGTAAGCCCAGTTTCCTAGTATTGAACTGATGGAGTACTTTATTATTACCAAACTAAGGATATTAATGTAGATATTTGTCATAATACCAAACAGAGGATTAACACATTTTCTTTGTAATTGCATTTTTTTAGAAGTTTCTTATCTTTACTAAAAATTCTACTGGACTGTATAGGAATTCAATTTTTTTTAATTTTAATAATTTACTTTTTTCAGTGTTCCAAGATGCATTGTTTATGCACCACACCCAGTACTCCATGCAATAGTGCCCTCCTTATACCCACCACCAGGCTCACCCATCCAAATTAAGTTAGTGTGAAAACAAAAATGATACACCAATCAAGTCTTTCTCATTTCGAATCTTTCATTTGTTTATTAACTTATTCATTTACTTCTCTAACAAATGAGTTGTTATGCCTGTGCCAGGTGCAACTTTGCTGGGCCCTTTAAAATATTTTTTTTTTGAAAATATTTTTTAAGCTTTATCTGGTCGTAGTGTTTTCTGAAATTATATTTACTGGAAGTGAAGAGTAAATAGACAAAAGGCCAATAAGCACATGAATAGGTGCTTAGCATTAGTAGTCTTTAGGAAAATACAAATTAAAACCACAATGAGAATCGCTTTATATTTGCCAGTATTAATATAATAAAAAAGACAGATAATTACAGGTGTTTATAAGGATGCAGACTAAGTGGAACCTCATGCATTGCTGGTGGGGATATAAAATGGTACAGCCATGTTGGAAAACAGTTTCACAGTTCTTTAAAATGTTAGACATGAAATTGCCATATTACCTAACAATTTCATTCCTAGATATTTATCCAAGAGTAATGAAAACATATGTTCCTGCAAAAGTGTATGCATGAAAGTTCATAATTTTATTCACAATAACTTGTAAGTGGTAACAAAGCAAATGTTCCCCAGCTGATGGATGGATGAATAAAATGCGCTTTTTTTTTTATTGTTACTTAAAATTTTTTCCCCAGTGTTCCAAGATTCATTCCCCATTCCCCATGCAACAGGTGCCCCCAGTACCCACCACCAGGCTCTCCCATCCCCCCAACCCCCTCCCTCCAAGTCCCTCAGTTTGTTTCTGTGTCCAAAGTCTCTATTGTTTCGTTTCTCTCCCTGGATTACCCTAGTTCCCATTTACTTTCCTTCTCCCACTGTCCTCCAGGTTATCCCTCATGCACCGCAAGTAAGTGAAACCATGTGATATTTGACTTTCTCTACTTGGCATATTTCACTCAGCATAATCTCTTCCAGTCCAGTCCATATTGCTACAAAAGTTGGATATTCATCCTTTCTGATGGAGGCATAGTATTCCATTGTGTATATGTACCACATCTTCTTTATCCATTCATCTGTTGATGGGCACCTTGGCTCTTTCCACAGTTGGGCGATTGTGGCCATTGCTGCTATGAACATTGGAGTACATATGGTCCTTCTTTTCACTACATCTGTATCTTTGGGGTAAATGCCCAGTAGTGCAATTGCAGGGTCATAGGATAGCTCTATTTTTAATTTTTTAAGGAATCTCCACACTGTTTTCCAAAGCGGCTGTACCAGTTTACATTCCCACCAACAGTGTAAGAGGGTTCCCCTTTCTCTGCAGCCTCTCCAACACTTGTTGTTTCCTGACTTGTTAATTTTGGCCATTCTGACTGGTCTAAGGTGGTATCTCAGTGTGGCTTTGATTTGAATTTTCCTGATAGCTAGTGATACTGAATATTTTTTCATGTGTCTGTTAGCCATTTATATATCTTCTATGAAGAAGTGCCTCTTCATGTCTCTTGCCCATTTTTTGATGTGTTCATCTTCTTTTTGGATGTTCAGTTTGAGTAGTTCTTTATAGATCTTGGTTATCAGCCCTTTGTCTGTAGTGTCATTTGCAAATATCTTCTCCCATTCTGTGGGTTGCCTCTTTGTTTGACTGTTTCCTTTGCTGTGAAGAAGCTTTTTATTTTGATGAAGTCCCAGAAGTTCATTTTCGCTTTTGTCTCCTTTGCCTTTGGAGACGTGTCTTGAAAGAAGTTGCTGTGGCCGATGTCAAAGAGGTTACTGCCTATGTTCTCTTCCAGGATTTTGATGGATTCCTGCCTCACGTTGAGGTCTTTCATCCATTTCGAGTTTGCCTTTGTGTGTGGTGT
>PITA01001731.1:0-34499 GCA_004023965.1 Spilogale gracilis
CTCATGTCTCTAACTGCAGGGAAGCTGTGATACGCCAAATGGGGAATGTGAATGCGTTACTTAGGTCTCCTTCAGGCATGAGTCGTGGTGCTGCCGGCCATGAGCTCAGTGTTACTCAGTAATATATATTCGATACGTGTCTTAAACAAAAACACATGAAACAACATTATGTATTGCTCGCTTGATGAAAATGTTATGATCAGAGGCTCGTAGGAACCTAACTGTGTATTTCCCCTAAAATCAATAGTTCAGAGTTCATGAATTCGGTGTTCATGGCAATTGTATAGAACATGGTTACCATGAATAATGAGAATTTGCTGTATGTGGTTAAGAATAATAATGAAAAATAGTTAATTTCTCCTGGATTCTCATGCAGTCCTTAGGCTTGTTATCTTGGATTTAACTGCTAGGCTTCCTTTTATCCATTTGTTTAATAAAAATTATATTTCCTTGAACTACTGTCTGAAAAGCCTTGTTTTAAAGATTAAATGAAGTAATATGTCTAAGATTGCTTTGTAAACTGAACTGCTAAAACTGGAGCAGTAAGTACAATTTATTAAGAAGTGGAAACTATGCTAGGGATTTCATAATTACTGTTGTTTACAAATGTTTAATAATACAACAATTCTTTCTTGATTTAATAAGGCCAGAAATTGCATTGTTCAGCTGTTAAAACAGTTTATATCTCAAATTTAAATTTCATTTTAACTAGAAGCATTGTCTGTTCTCTATATTTTTTAACTTGTTAAAATATATTACATTGTACAGGAATAAAACTGAATATTAAACAATACTGTGGGCTTGCATGTATTTGTATCCTTTGTTTTCTCTGGGCCATCTCTGCTTAATTTACTAACACATAAATCTTTCCTATTCTCAGTGCCACAAAGCCAATTTAGCAGAGGAAGAATGAAGCTGAATTCTGTTCTGCCTCATGCATCACTAACAAAATTGCTAGGCCAGTTAAGTTTTGATTGCAGAATATTTATTTTTGGTGACAGATGTTGCTGATGTAAGAACCTAGGCGATCACAGCTTGAATTAGTCCTTGATTGAGGTTGAGAAGAAAAAAAAAATGAAATGGAAAGTTTAAACAGAAGAAAATATTACACATCAAGATAGCGTTTCTAGCATTACATTCCTGATAATATTTGTGTAGTGACAAGGATGGGACTACATATACATGTAGACAATGACTTTCAGGCAGAAGATGGATACAACCTTTTATGAAATCACATTCTTAAAATTCTTAAAAGTGAGGTTATGGAAACTAAAAGAAGTAAATTTGCTACATTCCAAGAACTTGTTTGGTTCAAAACAGGGGTTAGAGTTGAGACTAGCGACTAGAAAGCAGGTGGTTTCTGGGTGGAAAGGACAGCTCCATGTGCCCCTAATGCTTACATCTCTCACAATACTTATCACATCATATTATAATAATTGTTTTCCTCATTTTTATGTCCCAGTCATCCACAGATGACTGTGAGCATGTTTGTATGTAATAGATTTTCAGTAAGTGTTGGATGAAAAAAATCTGTATAAAATATAATTCCCCATCTCTGCACTGAATGCCCTCACACAAGAGGAAAAGAAGCATTGGGATTCTTGTTTCCTTGGCAAGACCCTGCTCAGTTCTATGCAGAGAGATCTTTGTGGTCTCCAAATGAATCACTGAGGCAGATGTGTCAGAGGAAGGCACTGAGAAGACAATGGCACTATTTTTTTCACTATAATCCCACCTTCTCTTTTTAAAAATAGCGAAATGAAAAGCTGTCCAGACACATCGAATGCACAACACTAAGAATCAAGGTAATGTATACTATCAACACTGGGTAATTATATGTTAATATAGATCCATCAATTGTAATAAATGCATTACTCTGGTGGGAATGCAAATAAGAGGGGAAGATGTGCAGGTGTGTGAGGGAGAGGTTTATGGGAACTATGTGTATTTTCTGCTCCATATTGCTGTGAACATAAAACTACTCTAAAAAATAAAGCTTATTAAAAAATAGCAAAAGGTTGTTGACTAAAATGGATCTTTCATTCTTAGTCTGCAGTTCTTGACATATGAAAAGGTCACTAGAAATCCCATTTCTGATTCATTCCAAGGGTGAACCAAAGGGTGGACTCCTTCAAAGCAAATTATTGAAGGAGAAAACTCAGTGAGTAAGTTAGATTGATTGTTTTATCTGTCCCAACAGTGCATTAGCTTTTTATGAGCTAAAAGGAAGATTGAGTTTTAATATGAATTGCTCATGTTTAGATATAAATAAAATTCAATCCTTATTTTTTGAGGTATGTTAGTAGAGAGAATGATATCAAATATCCAGTAAACCTTACTTTAAATTTACAAAGTGTAATTTGAATAGTCATTCATACTTGGGCATTCCATGATTCTATGGCACATGGCCATGCCAGCACCTCCTATTGCTTTCTCTTGGTAGAGGGCATTCACCTATTTGTTCCTGGAAATCCAAGTAAATTATTAGTGAATCATGAACAAAAAAGCACAAGTTGTTTCTCTGCTGAAGACAATTTTCTGCTGTGCGTAGCATTTTTCAATAAATATTTTCCCCTTGCTGCGATATGGGACAATTTTCTTGTGCATTTTGCTTGGAAGTGAACTTTTAAATATAGGGAATAAAAATATACACACACACAGACTCCTGAGTGCAGAAAATAGTCACAATGATGAAACCTGGCTTTTGGGCTAAGGAGGTAGAGAAGTGATATCTGTCACGCTCCTTGGTGTGGTGGCGGTTCAGACTGTAGGTCATTTCAAGCCTGCAAAATCTCTGACTTGATATAATACTTCTTACCTAATGAATGGCTAAATCCCGAATGTCTGACAATGCCACGTCTCTCTCATTTCCTTCAGAGTGTGAGAGAGGAATAATGTGTAATTTAGGAATGTGAAAATCTGACACAGAGCTGTCGGATATTTCAGCTGAGCCTCTTTTCTGCAGGAAGCACAATGTTGAGTTGGTTCTAACTTCCCTGTGAGATTTACTGATTTTATGTTGCCAGAGCGGCTAGTGACCTCAGTTCAGTAAGGCAGATTCTTTCTGTGCAGGTAGAATAGCAACTCCTATTATCCAGGAATAATTACTCATGGACCAAGTGTTTTATACACATTTCTTGTTTCCTATTGTGAGATGCTTTTGATATAAATCCAAAGTCAAGTTTTGTTTTCTGGGGCCTGATTAAAAGATAGGATTTAGATTCACAATTAATTCCAGGTTCATAGGCTTGTGGTTCCCTGATAATTTTTATAATGTCCATATAGGTCACTGTGTACTGGAGAAACCAAATCTATTTATGAAAGGTGCTATTAATAACAACTATTTAATTGAATTGGACTAATATGGCAGTGAGTCTTGGAAAAGAGCATTAGGAAAGTGCAGTTTGCATATTTAACTGGATGGACAAACCAATAACAAATATTGTGTTATAACAATGTGTATAATTTATTTTATTATTTTCAATTACAAAACCCCCCTGTTCACTGCATGAAATACTCTGCCTTTTCCAGCTTTGTGTGCACACACGTGTGTATACAGCCTACTACCCAATTTAGCTTCTCTTGTCTATCCATTCATTTGTAAAAGCTGCCAATTTATCAACAAAGTGGGTACGATCTACATACCAAATGAGTTAGAGGCTACAAAGCAGTGGATTGCTGACATCAAGTAACTTAACAGCAATGTTTTATATGTCTTTGTTCTTCAACAGATTGTGTAGGGTCATCCTTCATTTTATTGACACCTGAGAAAGAAATTAGGAAGTGAATGATTGTTAAATATTGATATAAACAGCAACAGTGAGATGGGGGTATTTAAAAGGTAACTCAAATCAATGCCAGATAGTTGAGGTGCAAGCTTCTCTATTACCTGGTTGATATCCGGAGGAGAGAAATGTCAAACATTTGGCATTTCTTTTTGGATTTCCATTCCAGCTTCTCTTCCTTTCTCTAAGAGAGTGGATTTAACTAGAAGTCCTTGCTTTAGTTACCTGGAAATTCAAGAAATCCAGAAATAAATATTTTAAAACTGGTATCCAGATGTTGAAAACACAGTAGTAATTATGAATCCCTGTAGGGAAAATATAATAAAAAATAAAACCTCTTTCCTCATCCAGAGAATTCATCCATAAAGGTAGAAGAGAAAGAAAAGAATTTAATTATGGACGAAGTATTAAACCAGATTGTGATGTGCAGCAAGGGAGATCTGCAAAGAAGTTATAGACAGAACGAAATTTCACCTTTTTATATAGCCAAGCAAATACAGTCTATTGCATTTGTATTATCAAGATAAACGATACCTGGTCTTCAAGTGAAAGGACTTGACATACCGTTTGTTATACATAGTTCATCCTAGATTCACCTTGGGATGGGCTGACCCTCTGTGTTAGCTGAGTGGCTTTATTCCAGTGAAAAAGAAATCTCTCCTATCCTTCCAACTCAGGGAAGTTTTGGAGCTTGGATCACAGCTCCCACTTAGTTCTATATCCAAAGTAACTGGGGAAGACTATTTCTCTTGATTTTTACATTTCAAAGAGATAGTTTCCAGCTCCTTGAGAAAAGCATTCCTGGTCCCGCTCCCTGCCTTTTTTAGTGTTCCTGGTTGTTAAGGCTGGCAAGAGTCTTATTTAGCTTTTAAAGAGATTTATATATATTTCAAGAAGACACAGAAAGACATTACAGGTTTTCTAAGGTAAATGCTTTAAGAAAAGTGGGGGAGGAGACAGTCTCTTCCTTTGTTTTCATCAGGGAGAATTAAACCTGTTACTCTTTAATTAGTATCTGCCCTTATAAACATATATTATTGTATAAAAGTCATATTATACTTTTCTAAAGATCTTCGTTACTTTTTCTACCCTTTTCTGGGCAAGTTACAACTATCTAAATATCCACCAAATTTATGGTAAAACACTACGGGCGGCCATAATTTAATATCAGTTTTTTAGGAAGCACTCACTGAAAGTTACATTAAGGCAGGAAAACTTTCTCCCTTCTAGGTACTTCAGCTGGCCTAATAATTAAACTGACATAAGACAGATTAACAGGAGAAGAAACAAATTTAATTTTGTGTGTATAGGAGCCTTAAAGATATAAAGCTCAAAAAAGTGACTGGGGCGCCTGGGTGGCTCAGTTGGTTAAGCGACTGCCTTCGGCTCAGGTCATGATCCCGGAGACCCGGGATCGAGTCCCACATTGGGCTCCCTGCTGGGCGGGAAGCCTGCTTCTCCCTCTCTCACTCCCCCTGCTTGTGTTCCCTCTCTCGCTGTCTTTCTCGCTGTCAAATAAATAAAATCTTTAAAAAAAAAAAAAAAAAAGTGACCAAAACTGGCAGTTTTTAAACTTTTCAATAAGAAAACAATAAATTTGTGAGGAACTGACAAGGCAAAGGGGTTTGGACTTGGGATAGTAAATTAGTGAAGAACTAACAAGGTTTGTTTATAGAGACTTCTCAGCCCTAAATTCTGTCTCTGGTTATGGGAATGCCTTCTACTCTCCTAGTATAGGGACGGTGTTTTTCAGATGGGAGATTTATTTCCTGCCTTGCAGTGGTAGTGCAAAGGTGGCTTAAAATGTCTTTACTCTGGCTATTTCTTTAATTCATTAAATGATCAAATTGCCAAGTGACACACTCTGGGGTGGCATGCTCTATTCCCCCTCAGTATGGACCACATACATAGCTCTAATTGTTTTAAGTCTTGAGGACAAACCCATCTTTTGGGCATTTTTTTTTTTTCCATTGGGCCTAAATCAGTAGTTATACTCTTGTAATAGTCAATTACATCTCTATACAGTCCCCTTTGTTTATCTATTCTGAAACTAGAGAGAACTTGTCATTCTAAATTTAACAGTGCAACAGACTTTTTTTTTTAAGATTTTATTTATTTGACAGAAACACAGCTAGAGAGGGAACCAAGCAGGGGGAGTGAGAGAGGGAGAAGCAGCCTTCCCACTGAGTAAGGAGCCCAATGTGGGGCTTGATCCTGAGACTCTGGGATCATGACCTGAGCTGAAGGCAGACGCTTAGCAACTGAGCCACCCAGGTGCCCCGATAGATTATCTTTTGTAGTCATTATTTGTAAATGCCAGATTTCTGTTAATTGAATGTTTGTACTTTTCCATACTCTCTTTCTAATCAAACTAATTAGCAACATATTTTTGCTTGAAACTTAGGGCTTGGGTACCTGGATGCATATTAATTACTGTTATTGTCAAAAGTTATTAATGAATATGGTCTCAGTTTTACTCTGTCATTAACAACTAGATTGACTTTTAAATCCACATCTTGTTTATACTGGGAGTGTGATTTACAGCAGATTGGAAATGAGACTGTGGGGAACCATTAATAGGTGTACGTAAAGAAAGAGAAAAGAGAAATGCATTAAATAACGTTTGTTTTCTAGTGAAATGTGGTTCTTTAGGTAATTGAAATAAACATACTTAGTTGATGTGTTACCTTGAAGAAACTATTAATCTCTATGAATCCCTGGTTTATTGTCTATAAAATGGGAATCATACTTCCTGTATTATAAGATTATAAAGATGATACATTGATATAATGTATATAGGGGCTAAGAACAGATTTTGGCACAAGATGCATGGACTACAACGGCCGCCAGCACAGGGCTATGCCCCCTACTCATAAGTTTGAGCCTTCCCATCAACTCCAGGCCATGCTCCATCAATTTTCCCTCCTTTTGCTCAGATCAGCGTTTCTCAGTAGTATCTTTCCTTTAGTCTTCGTGTATATTTACATCACCTCTGCCAAAAACCAATTATACATGCATATATGTGTAGATATAGATCGATATAGATACATAACAACTTAACCTAATCTATTTTTAAAATTTAACATTAGTAAAGTATGATTTTTGCATAATAAAATGTACTCATTTTAAGCAGGGTTTAGTTTTGGTGAAAAACATGTATGTATACATATATATACACACACACAAATATACATACATATATATACACACATACATATGCACACACACATACATATATATACACCACCACATTCAAGACTTACCACAATAATCCTCTCATACCTATCTTCAGTCAATACCCATCTCAACTCCTGCCAGAGCAAATCCCACATAACTCCTTTCTGTATTTTTTTAGTTCACATCAATTAGAATGACTGAAATTTGCAAGATTGAACACACCAGATGATGGTGTAGATCAGTCCTGTATTTTTAAAACTTTATATATTTATATTTATCATATAAATGAAATCACATAATATATACTGTTTTGTGTTTGCCATAACAAACTGTTATATAACTGTTGTATAACAGTTTTGAGATTTATCTATGCTGTTGTGTGTGTGTGGTCCCTTTTATTCCTGAGTACAATTCCATTTTATCAACATATCATAACTTATTTACCCACTCACTTGTCATTGGATAATTGGGTATATTTGGAAGATTTCAGGTTGGGCTGTTATAAACAATGCCACTATAAATATTATACAAGTATTTGTGTGGATTTATGGGGTTTTTTGGGGAGGTAAATATTTAGGAGTAGATTGTTAGATCATAAGATTATATATGCTTAACTTATAAGAAACTGTCAAAATGTTTCCCAAAGTTCTAACATTTATGTTCCCATCAGTGTATGAATGTTCCAGTATCCTCACCATCATCTGGTGTGTTCAATCTTGCAAATTTCAGTCATTCTAATTGATGTGAACTAAAAATACATTGTGGCTTTGACTTGGCCCCCACCTTCCCTTTCCAGTTTTTCTAAGAATTGGAATTTGTTGCTTTATTTTTTTTTTCCTGGGGAATAAATCACTCATCTCTTGCCTAGTTTGGATATTAGTTGTCTCTGGCGGATGAGAGAGGGGATCTGGGTAACCTAACTTCTTTAATAGACTCTGAGCTGAGGCTGCCCCATTCATCCTGCCTTTCTGTGGTTTGTGTGCCCCCAATTTTGGACCCTCCTAGGGAGATTTCTGCAGCCCAGACATTTGTTTCATCTAGCCATTCTCCTGAGTGAGCATTTAGGTCAAGGTTTCTCTGTCCTCTGCCAGTTCCCCTTCCTCCATTTGTTTTCTGTTGTCCAAAACTTTGTTGACAGCTCTCACCTGTGGCCATTTTCTCTCTAGTTCTCTTTGTTCTTATGGGTTTGTTAATTAAAAAAATTTTTTTTCTTTAACTTATTTAGATGAAGCAGAAAAAAAGCACATTTGTTTCCCCTCCACATTTATAGTCTCGTGACTTTTCACCTTTCTCATGTGTTTTTTTACTGTTCCACACAGAAGTTGTCAATAACAATGCTAATAGTATCTTTAAGCTTAATTTTAGGTGATTTAATCTGACTCACTCAAATGTCTTTTCCTTCACCAAAACTCTTTTTGTCCTTCATATCTGTGTCTCAACTCTGTATGCTTTCCTCAAAATTCCCTTTCATTCCATTTTTGTCTTATGGGCTAGTTCCCCTTTCTCCAGTTCTTAAATTATATGAACAGGCCTGTATTGGGGAGATGTCAGCATATTTTTATTTCCAGTGGCTCTATGATACAAGTTATTTCGGTAAAACTCCATGAGGATTTGGCATCACCACTCCTCAATAGCAGCCTAATTCTCTAAGGGAAGAGAGTTATTGCTCTCGATGTGTTGTTGCCTGAGCCCTGCAAGAGAAAATGTAGAAGGGAGCTTCATGATAATTCTCTCTAAGGTTCTCTGGTTTCTTTGATTCCAAGAAACTGTCTCATATATATAATGTGTTGACAGTGAGAAAATTGACCATTTCAAGCAAGATCTAAACCTGGGAGTAAAAAAAAAAGGCAAAGTGAGTCTTTTTTCATTTCCTTTCAGAACAGCACACTTTTAAAGCTCTCCTGAGCTAGAAAGAGAAGATCCAGGTCATGAGAATCTCACAAGATTCTGCTTAATTTTGCTGTGAACATAAAGCTGCTCTAAAAAATAGTTTATTAAAAAATAAAGAATCTCACAAGAATCGTACTATAACTAGAAGATATGCTTTAGGGAATAATGAAAATGAAGCAATTAAATTCTCAGTCAACTTTAAAAATGTCTAGTGTAACATAGAAAAAAATTGATGATTGTCTTAAAATCCACTTTCTGAATTCTCTTTAGTTAGCAAAGAGGTTAGATGGATATTAAACAAATCTAAAGTAATCTCAAATCTTCAGTTTTGGGTCTGGATTGCCTACAATGTATTTGTTTGATTTCTTAATTTCGGATAAATTATTATTATTATTATTTTAATTTTTAACTAAAACCAGTCCCTTTTTATTGGTGTACTATTAAGATGTTGGATCTTAAGATGCTAGTTAATTTGTAGCATGGAAGGTCTGTGCTTCTTCCCGTGTACCTTGTCTATGCATCTCTTTCATCTGGCTGTTTCCAAATTATCTCCTACTCGTAGTCTGGTAAGTAAAATGTTTCTTGGAGTTCTGTGAGCTGCTTTAGCAAATTAACTGAACCAGAGGAGGGGTCCTGGGAACCTCTGGTCAGTAGCTGATACTTTCTTTGGCATTTGAAGTACAAGGGATGGGGTAAAGGAATAACCTGTGAATCGGATACCATCTCTGGGTAGATAGTGTCAGAATTTAGTTAAATTACTGGATACCCAAGGATACCTCCCACCACAACAACTAGAATTTGGAGTAGAATCCTAATTGAGTAATCCTAAATTTTAATTGGTTCTAGAATTCTTTTACACCTGAAACTGGTTCAAAGGCCTGGGGAAGGGTTGCCAGGTGGAAACAGAGTGGGGGTAGAAGGAGGGAAATGTTCCCGGCAGAGGAAACAGTTTCTGCACAGATTCTGTGGGCATGAGAAAAAGTATGATATCTGTTGATCTGCTGAACTAGAATGGATTAAATGATTGGAACCTAGGTTAAGTCTAGGGAAGAGAAGGAAATGGGAGGGGAGTTAGAAAGATGTGAGTTTGTAAAAATCCTTGTATGACATCCTAAAATTTATGTGCCAGGTTTTAATGCTTGGCATTTTATTTTAATGCTTTAACCCCTAGACCTTGATCTGAGGGACATTTTTTTCTTTTTTTGTGAAAGCACACTCAGCAATTTAATAAGAAAAGTCCCACTAAATAAATGGAATTTGCTGAACACAGTGCTTTTCTGGAGGATGATTTCATGAAATTGGTGAGCTCTTCTAATAGTAAGTCATTACTAATTTAGTCCTTTTGATCCACCATCCCCTCAACACATACATGTTCTGGATAAAAAAGGTAGCAATAATATCTCACATACCATTTGAACCAGTCTGTGGAATCAAATTTATGTAAATAAAACTAAAAGGATTTAAGTGTATATGCACAGGAATGATAAATGTCCTGTTGAGGATAGCAGCAAAAAAGAAACCAAGAAACCTTGAATGTCCATCAATAGTAGAATGCTTGATTAAGTGTGATGCATCTTTTTTATGGTCTATTTTACGACTGTTAAAAAAAAAATCCTATATTAGATTTACTGATTTAAGAGATTACTGTGGTGTTTCATTAAATGAGAAGAGAATGAGCTTGTGATGGCCTTGTCTTTATGTTGTCTCCCTTCCTCAAGTTTGAAGCTGACATCCTGATTTGGGAATAATGTGAACTGTATTTCCATTCTTCTTTTGGTTGACATTTTTTTCCCCGCATGTTAGATCTCATTTCTCTTTGAACGATGGCCTTCTCCTCATCAGCAACTTGTACTGGTAATGCATTGTTTCTTACTGATGTTAGGATTGTGAAACTAATTTCAAAAAGAGCATGGTTTCTTCACTTATAATTTCTCTGCATTCATTTAGTTTTTAAAGTACACCTTTCCCCCCTTCGATCTCATCAAATCTCAACTACCACACTCTTATTTCTCTAGATGATATATTATTTGCATCTGCACAGATCCACATAATGCTAAAAAACCCCGGAGGTGTGATTATCCTGAAGCACAAATTAACATTTGCATCACCTATCTGCAAGAGTGGAGAAAAAATGCTTTTTTAGTGTTGTTGCCCTGGAAGGAGTTTAATAAATTTTCCTATATATAGGTGGAGAAGAATAATTTCTGACTTAACTACCACCTGTAAGATTTTCCTGTTATTCAGAGGCCTTTCCTTTTGACTATCTTCACTTTTACATTACTGTATGTTCCAAAATGAGACATTAAAATTATTTTACTTTGTGTTTTTGCTGTTTTCATCTTTAAGTGGGCATCATTACATATTTTAGGGAAATTGTTCAAATTAAGTAGCAATTAAAAGAGCCTGTTTTCTAAAATCTTGCATAGAAATAGCATTCTTTTAGATGTGATTTTCCAAGTTTTTCTTCCCTTTAAACTTTCCTACAGAATGTTAAATATGTGGCCTTGAGCCTGTAAGCATTAGATAGGAAATTGTCTTTAAGATAGTGTATTAACTATGGCTCCACCAGACCTCTGGATTCCTTCATTCTGCTTTCTTCTCACACTTTTGGTCATCTTACAGCTCTTGTCACCTAATCATACACTGAATAAGACCACAGGAAAGAGCTTCTTAAGCTCAAATTGTCTATTATTTTTTCATGCGTTTTAAAAGTAGGTTAATGGTATAAGAAATTTAGAGTGTCTGCAATTTTAAAGCACTCATGTTTCTACTCTTCTCTCCCCTTTCTCCTGCATGATTTATTCAGTCAATTCAGTTAATTATATTTTCTATTTTGCTAATTTTTTTTTTCCTCAGAGGACTCATTTCTTTATAACCTTGTACCTATTGATCTGCTGTGATGTTTATGGTCTTTAGTCATTTCAGAGATCTGTAGCCAAATGAAACCTTGTTTTTCTTCTGTGCTCTATTTAATGAAGATTATAAAGAGGCTTGCACTATCATTTGAGATTTTATTATTGTTAGAAAGTATTTGAGTGCCAGTTTTTTCCAATGGTCATTGATAATTGGGGTTTTACCTATTTTATAATGAGAGTAGGAGTCTTCAAAAGCAGGCATCATTAAATCTAACTACAGAATGATGTAACTACTGGTAATGGGTGATTTATTTTGTCCGTTTAATTTAAAATCTAAAGCTTTTCTTTGCTTTCTCAAAATATTTTACTTATGGTCAAAAGCATAATAAGAAGCAGAACATGGATTAATTGTGAAGAAAGCTGTAAGTCTCATTCTCATAACTCTATTTTATTAATAATATAGAAGAAGCAGATGAGGGAATAGGCATGGCCATTGGCCAGGTTGTACATAACCATTATTTGGTCAAATTTCTTTGGGATTTGTATATATTTTGTCTCAACCCTCAGAGCCAATGCTAAGTAAAGGGAGGGCAAATCAAAGAGCTCTGATCCTAAGTTATATTATTTAGGGACCAAAGACATCTCTTCCCATGCACCTTTTCTTCTAGGAAGCAATGCCTGGTTGAAATGGCAAACAGTGGAAATGGGTCCCTCTGAAGATCAAAATGAAATATGTTAAGTAGTATGTTTATGGGATCTGTTAATATGTATTAGCATTTTATATGAATCAAGCTCTCATCATGGTAGAGGAAACAGACACATAAAGAGAATTATTATGCCATGTGGTATATATCACAATAGAGGTGTTGGTTCAGGTGATAGGGAAGCACACAACCAGCACACAAATCAGTCTAGGAAAATCAGTAAAGGTCTCTTGGATAAGATGAAGCCTGATTTGTCTTTAAAGGTAAGAGGGGTGCCTGGGTACCTCGGTCAGTTAAGCATCTAAGTCTTGGTTTCAGCTCAGGTCTGAGTCCTAAGATCAAGCCCTGGTCAGTCTGACTCTGTGCTCAGTGGGGAGTCTGCTGGAGATTCTTTTCCCTTTCTCTCCCTCTGCCCCTCCCCACAGCTGGCTTTCTTTCTCCCTTCTCTCACTAATAAATAATAATAAAAAAAAATCTTAAAAAAATAGGATTGGCTAGAAATTAGCCAGATGCAAAATTAGAGGATGGCTGAGGGAACACATCAGCAAGGCATGGAAGCTAAAATAATAATAATAATAATAATAATAATAATAATAATAATAATAGAAGAGTTCCAACATTTATTTAATATTTACCATAGGTCAGATACTATTTTAAGTAATGTCCAAAATTATTCCATCTTCCCAACAAATATATTAAGCAGCTATTACTATTCCAATTCTATGTGTGAAAAAGTTGAAGCACTGAATGTTTAAGTAAATTACCCAATGTTATATGGCCAGTAAGTGACACAGCCATATTGTTTGGCTCCAGAGTCCATTTTTTAAGCACTATATTATGTAGCATCTTTCTATAGTTTACTGATGTTTGTAGTGAACTATAAGTGAGTTAAATTACTGGGAAAAAAGCACAATTTGGGAAATCAGAATACATAGCTGGAGAGACTGATGGGTATTGACTTCATATATCTTATTAAGAAGATTAGGTCTTTTCAACTATCTTTGTTGAAGGCCAGTTAAAATTTCCAATATGATGTGGCCTGATATGTTTACAAAATTAAAACCGTATGCATGATATCAAGGCAATCTTAAATTACTTTAAGGATTCTAAATGCTTACTCTCAATTTCTGTATTTCCCTAATTATGAATTGGTAGCAAGCAATTGGTGGAACACTACTTTGATTATCAGTGGTGTGTAAGTTTTACTTTATACTTTGTGGTGGAATTTAAAGTTTGTCTAACCATTCAGATGGTGAGTTTAGCACTTTATTTTATTTTAGTTTTTTACAAGGTATTTTTATTTTTTAAGAAGATTTTATTTGAGAGAGAGAGAGAGAGAGAGAGAGAGAGAGAGAGAGAGAGAGAACAAACGGAGAGAGAGAAGCAGCCTCCTTGTTGAGCAAGGACTTCCTCTGATGTGGGACTCAATCCCAGGACCCTGGGATCATGACCTGAACCAAAGGCAGATGCTTAACTGATTGAACCTCCCAGGTATCCCAGTTTAGCATTTTAGATATTTGTATCTCTGTAGAAAATGGATTTGAGGCTGGCAAGACTGATTACAATGAGCTCAATTATGTATCGGTGACAGTAGGCTAGACAACATATTACTAGAACCTAGACTAAGATTGTGGATATAACAGTGAAAAGTGAGATGATGGATGGTTCTGAGAAACACTTAGGAAATACAACTGACCTGGCCCCTTGAACGTGATTCTCCCATCCACAGCTCCACTGAAATAGCTGTTTGTGATGGTTTGTTCTGTTTTCCTCCTAAATTTAAAATTTTTTTAAGATACTGATCTCAGAAACTGCCATCTATATACTTCTTAAATCAAAAAAACTTTTTTTTTTTTTGCTTCAAAATATATCAGGCATTTCATTGAAGTGAGGTCCCTTTTAGACCCTGGTTTCACATGATAGCAAGATTGGCTGGGCTGAAGAAGGCAGGATAAATTGGAGGGCTGAAAGAAAAATAAGGTGTCCTTCTTTCATTGAACTGATACCTTGTACAGAAACATGGGGACAATGCTAAGAGCTAGTGGTTTGAAGAATGAGTTTTTAGGGGAAAGGTCAGGTCCCCCAAGAAGCTGAGGCTAGGATTTTTTAAGCAGTTCAAGAAATGAGCAATGTGCCTCTCGGAGCAGAGGACCAGCAAACAATGTAGAAACCCGCAGTAGGTACTGAGGTGAGGTTCAGGGTGGTCGATGGACTGTAGCAGGTACGTAAGGGATGGGTGTTGACACTCAGTTAGAAAGTCAGTGTTTCAGGCTTGGTCCTTGAGATTCTAAGCAAGGACTTATTTGTAATAGAAAAGGATTCTAGGAACTCATTCTTGTGAACTTGAGTTTGAAGTCAAAGCAATGATCTTTTTTTTTTTTTTTAAATCAATTTTGGAATGTACCTAGCACTTCAAAAAATGTTTTACGTATATAATCTCCTTTCAATCTCTTTCTCACAGCAAATCTGCCATGTGGGTAATACCCTTATTTTGCGAAAATGGAGAGTAAGACATGTTGTGAAATTGCGTAATGTGTCTAGTATGAGCTAGTGAAGCTCTTTTTGCATTCCCGTGCTTGCTTATTTTCCAGGACACCATGACCCTTCTAGCTCTAATTGTCCTTAGTGTCAAGGTGAGCCATTGACCTTAAAGTTTCCTTACATGATGAGCCTACAGAGGCCAGTGTACATCACTAGGGAAGGCAGTCTCTGGACCTCAGAAATCTCCAGAACTTTTTTCACTACAGTTCTCTTCCTAATGGGGAAATTCCAAGGAAAATTATTGGAAATTTAGAAGTTTTAGTCTCTTAACAAATAATTATTGATCTTCTATGTGTCAAAACCTTAAGATAAGGGCGCCTGGGTGGCTCAGTTGGTTAAGCAACTGCCTTCGGCTCAGGTCATGATCCCGGAGACTGTGGATCGAGTCTCACATCGGGCTCCCTGCTCGGCGGGAAGCCTGCTTCTCCCTCTCTCATTCCCCCTGCTTGTGTTCCCTCTCTGGCTGTATTTCTCTCTGTCAAATAAATAAAATCTTAAAACAACAACAACAACAACAACAACAACAACAACAAAACCTTAAGATATATTAGTAAATGAAACACAAAATCCACAATTCTAGTGAAGGAGAAATAGATAATAAAGTAAAGCATAAATAATATCGTATGAAGTAAGAAGTTAATGATAGAAATCAGGGTGTGAAGCATCTGAATTATAAATTTTAAATAGTGTTCTCATGGTAAGCATCATTGAGCAGTCAACAGTGAGTAATTAAAAAAAAATTTTGGTCATCCCTATATTCAAAGACTATCTGCTACTCCCATAAAGCAGTGTTCAAAGTCTTATTGCACCTTTTTAAGAAGGCCAAATGTTTGGGGATTTTTCTTTCAGCCGGTGCTACCTCTGCCTATTTTAGCCTTGTCCAGTGTCAACACTAATGACCAGACCTGTATAGTCCCAGCCTTGCTGTTGGTGTTGAGTTGATGGGACAAGATCATGTAATCTTTTGGGAACTCTTTTCCACTGGTGAGTCAGTTCTGAAAATAACTAGTGCTTAATTGGGCAAAATGAAATTTTAGGAGATTATGCGGATATTATGCTACATTCTTGCTGATTAAATCCATCCTGCTTGGCCCGGCCACATGATTTGGCTTCTATTCAATGCCCGAGGGATGGATTTACCTGATTTCTATTCTGTCACCCGTATGATACAAAGAACCACGTAAGCTGAGAAGCACCTGCCACTATTTATAACCATGTTCTTTCGGTATTTGCTTGATTCCTTTAAGAGTAAACAAACATTTTTTTTTTTAAGAGTAAACAAACATTTTTTGAATTTAATGTTGTATACAGACTTGGAAAGATTTTTTTTCCCCTTGTACCATAATGTTGTCAGCTGTATTTATGAATTCTCGTGACCTTGGTTAGTATATTTTTCCTCTTTGGCACCCATCAGGAACAGAAAGACTCCAAGAAAATATCATATTCATTAAGGACAGTTTGAATGTAACCAAACAGACAGATGTTTCAAAAACATGCCTTTCTTAATCAAATATGGTTTGTGGTGCACAGACTATCACAGGGTTTGATAAAAGCCCAAACTACAGAAGCCTCATTGAACTGAGAGACAACAGAGCTTAACAGCTTGTTACTCTTTCACCCTGCTACATGCCTAATAGAGGAATACAAATGTATGAGAGATAAAGAATGTTCTGATTTGTGGAACACAGAATCTCTCCTGTGAATAAGAACAGTTTTTGGAGCTACTCCATTTTTATATGCAATTTAAAGTGCAACTAACTAACAATTTGTAGAGAGCTAATGTTCATGCATGCAAGTTTTATTAAAATGTGTGTCTATTTACTGTTCACCATCACACACACATTTTTGATTCAAGGGTAAGGTTGGGTTTCTAAATGAATTTTTTAGTAAAATGACTAACTGGTAAACACTAACATACATACACACATACAAAGAAAACAACCAAAAACGTTCAGTTTTCAATGAATCTTTTGTTAACATGCCTCATTATTTAGCCACTGCTTGTGAGAATGAAGTGATGTGTATTATTAAGGATGAAAACACTATCCAAATGTTGGCACTATTATCAAACTTAAAAATAAGTGCAGCTCATAAAAATTTGTATCATGATCTTCATTATTGCATTTCCACAGTGTTTCCCCTG
The DNA here is from genome assembly GCA_004023965.1 of Spilogale gracilis. NCBI lineage: Eukaryota > Metazoa > Chordata > Mammalia > Carnivora > Mephitidae > Spilogale > Spilogale gracilis. Next base: position 17,096 of record PITA01001731.1, read on the forward strand.
CGTTAGGTCTGTCAAAGTAATAAAGAACAGAAAGTTACTGCTTTAATTCTTTTTCCTAAAGTGGGATGAATGGATTTTAGCGGCTAACTTCTTGCTGTAGAGTGGTTCATTATAACTATACAGGTCAAAATTGATTTTTGTAATCATTGAAGAATTACAAATAAAACAGTAGATGACTATCCATGAAACAAAATACCTTTCCCTCCCTTATTTTCCTTTTATTTCTTGTATTCATCAACCTAGAAAAAACCCTAATGGGTAATTCATATTTTTTCTAAATTACAAATTTTATTTTATAATTATTATTGTAATCACACAATGTATATAATAATTTTTTAATTTATTTTTAAAAAGATTTTATTTATTTATTTGACAGAGAGAGAGATCATTAATAGGCAGAGAGGCAGGCAGAGAAAGAGAGGGAAGCAGGCTCCCCACTGAGCAGAGAGCCCCATGTGGAACTTGATCCCAGGACCCTGAGATCATGACCTGAGCCGAAAGGCAGAGCCTTAACCCTCTGAGCCACCCAGGTGCCCCAATAACCTTTTTTTCTAAATAATGGGGTTTTAGAAATTATTAAACTTCAAATTTATGTTTCAGATCTCGAAAGAATCAGATCTATATTAAAAATATATATTTATATACTTTTGGCAAGCTCAGATAGTGGAGCATGCAACTCTTGATCTTGGTGTTATTAAGTTTGAGACCCACGTTGAGAGTAGAGATTACTTAAAAATAAAATCATATATATATATTTTGGAGACTTCTACTCCCCTACTATCCACCTACCTTTTTGCTATAGATACCACTGTAAATTTCATGGTGGACTATAATTATTTCACTACTATATTAATTTAAAATTTTAGAAATGGGTATTTTCATCAACTTGTTATTTTTCATGATTATGAGCATAATAGATAGTCACCAAAAACAAAAGTAAAACAAAATCTACAAAGTAGGAGGATCCATTACTCAAAGAAAACTAAGTCTATTCACTTAGGAATAACAACTACTAAAGATTTTTATATATACATCAAGGCTTTTCCTAATATATCTCCATATCAGTATAATTCTATTTATTGATATATTCAATTACATGTGTTTACTATATATGTATTTACATGTAAACATATGTACCTATATAATCCAAAAAAGTTTTATAACATAAAGATAATTTTATAACCAGTCTTTGCTTATGGGAATTAGGAATAAGCAATAGAACTTGAGTGTGTATGGGTAGTAGAGTAGACTACCATGACATTAAACTTTTACCTTAATTCTTTTACAAAGAAATTCTTCCCCTTTATATATAGTAAACAAAAAATAAAGAAAAATCATTATATTTAAATAAACTCTAATGTCTGTACTCCTAGCTTTACCCATTCTTCATTTCATACACTATCTCTATATTAAAGCCTACTTTATTTCTTCCTTTTCCTTGAAAAGGAAATAGGAAATAGGGATAGGGGCGCCTGGGTGGCTCAGTGGTTAAGTGACTGCCTTCGGCTCAGGTCATGATCCCGGAGACCCAGGATCGAGTCCCACGCCGGGATCCCTGCTCGGCGGGAAGCCCGCTTCTCCCTCTCTCACTCCCCCTGCTTGTGTTCCCTCTCTGGCTGTGTTTCGTTCTGTCAAATAAATAAAATCTTTAAAAAAAAAAAAAAAGAAATATTACAGGGATATACCTTCTTTTTCGTTTAATCACACCAATATTTATGATGGTTGAGGACATAGTAAGGCGATAATCAATAATTAATTGGTAATGTATCTGGTATCTTCTAGGATGGGGCAACTGTATTCATATAAACATGAAGTCTTCAGGAGCAATAACATTTCCTTTACTTGTTAATCTCATGAGCACTTAATGAATGGAATACATATTTCAATCCTTTTATGACCTTGGAGATTATTTCAGAATATCTTCTAAAAGTATATAGAAGAATTTTTTTTTTAATCCTGCTTTTTAGGGTGTGAAGGACGTGAGAAATTATAAATCTGTTTATTCTCCATATTTTTAATTTAACTTATTATCTTTTTAGATTATAGGCATCCAAAAATAATTAATAATGCAGAATATTTTATTAATCAGAAGAAATGCTTTTTAAAAATTATTACATTGTTACTTCACAAACTAACATATATATACTGAAAATTTAACTAATTTTCATAATAAACTAAATAAAACCAAAAAATTCTATTTCATCAAGCCATATGCATTATGTCCATCTGTAGACAGCACTGAAGTCTTTTCTTTAAAAATATTTTTATTTTAATTTTTAATAGACTTTATTTTTTTAGAGTAGTTTTAGATTCACAGAAAAAAAATGGGTGAAAAGTACTGAGATTTCCTGTTTTCTCCACTTCTCCACATACACATCCTCTTTTACTGTCAAAGTCTTGCACCAGAGTGTTACAGTCAATGAACTACATTTACACATCATTATCACACAGTTTGTAGTTTGCATTAATATTCACTCTTGGTGGTGTATGTTCTGTGGATTTGGACAAATGTATAATACAAGGGCACATATTGCATGGAGCACTGGGTATGGGGCATAAATAAGGAATCTTAGAACACTGAAAAAATAAAGTAATGTAATAAAAAAAGTATTTACCATTATAGTATCATACAGAGTCCTTTCACTGAAGTTACCAACTTCAAATTATCTGTGCTCTGCCTATCCATTCCTCTCTTCCCTACCCTTGGTAAGCACTGATCTTTTTACTGTCTCCGTAGTTTTGCTTTTTCCAGAATATCCTAAAGTTGAAATCATATAGTATGTCACCTTTTCAGATTGCATTCTTTGACTTAGTAACATGCATTTAAGTTTTCTCCATTTCTTTTTATGTCTTGATAGTTTATTTCTTTTTGGAAACTGAATAATATTCCTATTCCATTGTGTGGATATAATACAGTTTATTTACCCATTCATTAACTGAGAGACATCTTGGTTGCTTTCAGATTTTGGCAATTGTGAATAAATCTTCTATGAACATCTGTGCACAGGTTTTTATGTGGACCTGTGTTCAGCTTGCTTGGGTAAATACCAAGCAGCACAACTGCTGGCTAATATCATATGAGTATGTTTCTTTTTTATAAGAAACCATCAGACTGTCTTTCAAAATGACTATTTTTGTATTCTCATCAGCAATGAATAAGAGTTCCTATTGCTCCATATCTTGGTAGCATATTGTCAATGTTCCAGATTTTGGCTTTTCCAATAGATGTTTAGTGGAATGTCATTGTTTTAATTTGTAATTCCCTAATGACATATGATGCTAAACATCTTTTCATATACTTATTTCCCAACTGTTTATCTTCTTTGATAAAGGTTAACCCTTTAGCCTATTTTTCAATTGGATTTTTCTTATTGTTGAATGTTAAGAGTACTTTTATATTTAGGATAACGGTCTTGTAAGATATATCTTCTGCAAATATTTTCTCTGTGTCTTCTCCAGTTGTCTATTTCATACTGTGTGAGTACTGAAATTGTATCTTTCAAGGAATTCATCTTTATCATCTAAGTTATAAAATTTTGGGACCAGGGTTATTCATAATAATCTTTTTCTTTTTTAAAAAATTATTTATTTATTTGACAGAGAGAAGCACAGCTAGAGAGAGAACACAAGCAGGGGGAGTGAGAGAAGGAGAAGCAGGCTTCCTACTGAGTGGAAAGCCCAATGCCGAGGCTTGATCCCAGGACTCTGGGATCATGACCTGAGCTGAAGGCAGTTGTTTAATGACTGAGCCACCCAGGCACCCCTTGTAGTAGTCTTTTATTATTCCTTTAATGTCCAGGGAATCGGTATTGATGTCCCCTTTTTCATTTCTGTTAGGAGTAATTTTTATTTTATCCTTTTCTTCTCGGCCCAGTTAGAAGCTTAACAATTTTATTGATTTTTTTCAAAGAACAAGTTTTTACTCTTACTGGTTTTCTCTAAATTTCCTGTTTTCAGTTTCATTGATTTCTGCTGTAATTTTTATTTTTTATTTTATGTATCTTCAGATTTAATTTCCTCTTTGTAGCTTCCTAAGGTGAAAGCTTATGTTACTGATTTTAGAACTGTATTTTTTAAAAAAATAGATGTATTCAGATAAATTGCCCTGTAAACCCCACTTTCCCTGTATCCCACAAATTTTGATGAGTTGTATTTCTATTTTCATTCAATTCAAAACATTTAAAATTTTTCTTGAGATTTGTTCTTTGATTCCTATATTATTTACAAATATTTAAGCTACCAAGTATTTTGGGATTTTCCAACTCTATTCAGTTACCATTAATTAACAGTTAATTTTTAGTTTAATTTCATTGTGGTCTAAAATCAGACGTTGTATGTTTTCTTTTATATTTGTTAAGGGGTGTTCTATGGCCCAAAATACAGTCTAGATGAATATTTTATGTGAACTTGAGAAGAATATGTATTCTGCTATTATTATTGAAACAGCTGATAGATAAAAACAGTTGATAGTTATATTCAGTTGATTGGTGGTGCTGTTGAGTTCATCTATGTCTTTACTGATTTTTTGCCTGCTGCTCTGTCCATTTCTGATAGAAGGGTGTTGAAGTCTCCAACCATCTAATTCTTACACTTTATCAATTTTTCCTAAAATATTTTGACATTCTTATTAGATACAAACACATTAATGATTGCTATGTCTTCTTGGAGGATTGACCTATTTATTGCAATGTAATACTCTTTTTTAACCCCAACAACTTTACTTTCTCTGGAGTCTGCTTTGACTGAAATTAATATAGCAACTCCTGTTTTCTTGCAATTAGTACAAACATGGTATGTCTTTCTTCATGAGTTTATTTTTAATTTGTTTCCATATTTAAAATGGGTTTCTTAAAAAAAGTGAAAGTGGGTTTCTTGTACGCAACATATAGTTGGCTTTTTGTTTTCATTTTTTGATCCATTCTGACAATGTCTGTCTTTTAATTGACATATTTCAGCCCTTGATGTTTAAAGTGAATACTGGTATAATTGAAGTAATATATACTATATCTGTTACCATTTTCTGTTCATACTTTTTTCTTCCACTCTTTTATGCCATATGTGCTTTTATTTTAGCATTTTATGTGATCTCATTCTCTCTCCATTTTTTTTTTAGCATATCAGTTATACTTAAATTTTTAAAGTGGTTGTCCTAGAATTTATAATACACATTCACAGATAATCCAAGCCCGCTTTCAAATAACACTATACTGCCTCATGATAGTGAATGCCTTATAATAACAAAAGAATCCTAATTCCTCCTGCCTAACTTTTATATTATTACTATCACTCATTTCTCTTATATATAAGCATATATAGATACATATGCATATGGAGTGAATACTATGTTTCTATTATTTTGAACATATGTTCAGTCTACGAGTAAGAAAAATAAGTTTTAATTTTAATTAAAATTTTAATCTTATCTTTACCTAGTCCTTCTCCAATTATGTGGATCCTTGTTTCTGATCGATATAATTTTCTGCCTCTAGGAAAAAGTTTTGACATTTCTTTCAAGGCAAGTTTACTGGCAACAAATTCCCTCAATGTCTGTTTGTCTGAGAAAGTCTTTGTTTCTTTTTTGTTGAAGAATAATTTTATAGGGTACAGAATTCTAGATTTGTGTTTGTTGGTTTTCTTTTCTATACTTTAAATGTTTCACTCTATTCTTTCTTGCATAGTATTATTATTATTATTATTATTATTATTAAAGATTTTATTTATTTATTTGACACAGAGAAAGATCACAAGTAGACAGAGAGGCAGGCAGAGAGAGAGGAGGGAGTAGGCTCCCTGCTGAGCAGAGAGCCTGATGTGGGCCTTGATCCCAGGACCCTGAGATCATGATCTGAGCTGAAGGCAGAGGCTTTAACCCATTGAGCCACCCAGGTGCCCTATTATTATTATTATTATTATTATTATTATTATTATTATTTTATGTTATGTTGTTACCATACAGTACATCATTAGTTTTTGGTCTAGTGTTCCAAGACTTATTGTTTGTGTGTAACACCCAGTGTTCCATGCAATACATGCCCTCCTTACTGAAAAGAAAGTCAGATATAATTATCTTTGTTTTTCTATGAGGAAGATATATCTATCCTCTGCCTTCTTTCAAGATTTTTTCTTATACATTGTCCATCTATTCTTGAATGCTATCTAACTTATCCATTAGTCTTTAGCATATTAATTATAGTTGCTTTAAATTCTGAGTTTGATAATTCCAAAATCCTTACTAGATTTGACTCTAGTTCTGATGCTTGCTCTGCCTCTTGATACTGTGTTTTTACCTTTTAGTATGCCTTGTGATTTTGTCTTGATACTCAGAACTGATGTACTGGGTAAAAAATACCTGACACTGGTTCCTGTGGAGGTTTCTACTCTAGTATATTGTGATTGTTGTTACAGTTATACCTTGGAACTATTGTGTTTTTGGCTCCAGAAGACTGCAATAAAACAAATATTGCAATAAAGTGAGCGAAACAAATTTTTTAGTTTGGTTTCTCAGTGCATATGAAAGTTATGTTTCCACTATATAGGAGCCAATATATATGCTAACCATCATCTGACCTTTCAGGAAAATGATTGCTGAAGGCTGGGAAAAAGTGTGTCAATTTCTTAAACTAAGACAAACAGTAAGTCTGCTGCATCAACTATGACTCTTCCTTTCATAAGTGGTTTCTCTGTTGCATGTGATGCTGTTTGATAGCATTCGTTCAAAATAGGAGTCAATCCTCTCAAACTGTGCTACTGCTTTGTCAAATCAGTTTATGAAATAGTCTAATCCTTTGTTGTCATTTCAAAAATTTTTATAGTGTCTTCATCAGGAAGATGAATTTTCATCTATGAAATTTTTAGTGTCTTCATCAGGAAGACAAAGAAAGAAACCACTTTCTTTGCTGAGAAGCAACTCCTCATCTGCTCAAGTTTTGTCATGAGATTGTAGCAATTTACCCTTTTCTTCAGGTTCCACTTCTAATTCCAGTTCTCTTGTCATCCCCATCACATCTGCAGTTACTTTCCCCACTGAAGTCTTAAACCCCTTAAAGTCATCCATGAAGGTTGGAAACAACTTCTTCCAAATTCCCGTACATGGTGAAATTTTGACCTCTTCCCATGAATCACAGATGTTCTCAATGACATCTAGAATGCTGAATCCTCTCCAGAGGCTTTCAGTTGACTTTGCCATCAGAGGATCTCTACATACATACGGTAGCTAAACCCTATGAAATGTATTTCTTAAATAAGACCTGGGAGTCAAAATGACTCCTTGGCCTGTGGGCTGCAGAATGGATATTGTTTTAGCAGGCATGAAAACAGTATTTGTATCATTGTACATATCAATCAGAACCTTTAGGTGACCAGGTGTATTATCAATGAGGACTAATCTTTTGAAAAGAATCTTTTTTCCCATGCATACTAGATCTCAACAGTGGGATTAAAATATTCAGTAAACTAGGTTGTTGGCAGATGTGCTGTCATCCAGGCTTTGTTGTTCCATTAATAGATAACAGACAGAGAAGGTTTACCATAATTCTTAGGGGCCCTAGGTGTTTTGGAATGGTACATGAGCATTGGCTTCAGCTTAAACTCACCAGCTACATTACTTGTCAGCAAAAGATTCAGCCTGTCCTTTGAAGCTTTGAAGCCAGGCATTGACTTCTCTCTAGCTATGAAAGTTCTAGATGTCATATTCTGATAGAAAGCTGTTTCATTTACATGGAAAATCTGTTTTTCAGTGTAGCCACCTTCATGTATTATCTTTTTTTTTTTTTTAAAGATTTTATTTATTTGACAGAGAGAAATATAGCTAGAGAGGAAACACAAGCAGGGGGAGTGAGAGAGGGAGAAGCAGGCCTCCCACTGAGCAGGGAGCCTGATGCGGGGCTTGAACCCGGACCTCCAGGATCATGACCGGAGCCAAAAGCAGCCGCCCGGCGACTGAGCCATCCAGGTGCCCCACCTTCATGTTCTTCTGGATAACTTGCTGCAGCTTTTACCTTAGTCCTTGTTGCTTCAGTTTGTACTTTATGTTGTGAACTAACTGCTGTTACCTTCTGTCTTTTCTTCTGCATTGTTCTCACCCTTCTCAGTCCTCACAGAATTGAGAATTAGGGTCTTGCTCTGGGATATACTTTGTCTTAAGAGAATGCTGTGCTGGTTTGGTCTTCTATCCAGACTGCTAAAACTTTCTCCTACCAGCAGTAAGTCTGCTTCATTATCTCATCAATTGTGTGTTTACTGGAGTAGTACTTTTAATTTTCTTCAATAACTTTTCCTTTGCATTCACAACTTGGCTAACTGTTTGGTGCCAGGGGCTTTTAGTTTATTTCTGGTATCAGCATGTCTTCCTCACTAACCTTAATCTTTTCTAGGTTTAGATTTAAAAGGAGAGACCTGTGTCTCTTTCTTTCTTTTGAACACTTGTAAGCAATTTTAGGGTTATTAATTGGCCTAATTTTAATATTGTTATTCCTCAGGGAATAGAGAGGCCCAAAGTGTGGGAGAGAGACAGAAAATGAGTCGGTGGAGCACACATTTATTAGTTAAGTTTGCTATTCTCATGAATGTGGTTTATAGTGCCTCAAAACAGTTACAAGAGTAGTATCAAAGATTGCTAAACCATCATAACAAATAAAATAATAATGAAAAAATTTAAAGTATTGTGAGAATTGCCAAAACTTGATACAGAGTCATGAAGTGAGCAAATGCTATTGGAAAAAAATGTGCTGATCGGCTTGCTCGATGCAAAGTTGCCACATAATTTCAATTTGTAAAACCAAACAAAAAAAATAACTTCTATGAAGTGCATTAGTAAAGGCATTCTAGTATTCGCGTTTCCCCAATATCTCTCTCTAGATAAATAGCAAGATAAAATTTAATTGATAATTATAAGAAATGCCATTTTATTGATTCAAGCATATAAGAAACTATTTTGCTAATGCCTCTTGGTTACTTTAATTTCCTAAAGTTTTCTTATAGACAGTGGTCTTTAAGAAGATCATTCTTTTCCACGTCAATCTAACTTTTTCTATAAGTTGTTGTATATTTCACTTTTCTTTGTAGCCCAGCAGTAACAAAAAGTAGTGTAAAGAATGAAACTATAATTTTAAGAAAATTTTATTTTGTACAGTATCTGTAGATCCCTTATTGGATGAAAATAGATCGTTTCATGAACTCTTTATTACAGTAATAGTTGGACATATGATTTGCATCTGTTTTTATTTTGTGAATTCTGTTCTCTGATGAAGCAGGATGTGAACTGTTATTTTTAAATGGGCTGGCCACTTTTTCAGAATATAAGAAAGGAAAGATCAAGAATCATTGCATTTGCTTAAATTTTCTGTGGCTGAAGGATTTTTATTAATGATATTTTTCACTGATTGTTTCAAGATGACTGTCACTAGAGCTCTAAGCAATTCAACAAGTATTTCCTGAATGAGGCAAGTTCTCAGCATGAAATTTTTTTAAATGAAAAAAGAAAGCTCTAAATAGTGTTTAATAATATGCTTTTACAAGCGTCATTTCCCCTCCTAAAAACAGCCATGTGAAATATAATTTTCCATTTATGGAAAAAAACAGTTCTGTGATGCCATAGTTCACTGTAACTCTCACTGTCCTATATTAAAGAACTTTCTAGTAAATATTTTTCAACAAATATGGTTAAGGAAGACCTTTCCTCTCTTTGCAAACAGGCATACTTTATCATTTTTGAATATAGGATTTGTCTTGCTGTCCTCTTCCTTTTTAATTTTTTCCCCTTATCGATGTGATTGCCAGGAAGTTAAGAATAAAATTTGCACGTAAGTAGTGTCATAGGCCAAATAACAGTTCCCTACATAGGACTATGTCCTAATCATTGAAACCTATGAATATGTTAGGGTACATAGTTAAAGTAAGATAAGGCTGCAGATGGAATTAAGTTTGCAAATCAACTGATTTTAAGATAGTTATATTATCCTGTATTATCCACGGGGTGGGGTGGTTGGGCTATATAATCACAAGGGTATTTAAAAGTGAAAAAGGAAATAGGAGGTGAGAACCAGCAAGATGGCAGCTTGAGAAGGACTTGGCTTGAATTACTGCGTTGAATGTGGGGGAAAACAAATGGCATCTAGGAGATAGAAAATGCAAGGAAACGGTTTCTCTGGGTACTTCCATTATAGCAAATTATCGAACTTGAGGAAGTGGTTGTAGAAGCACTGATTTGAAGCCAAATCAGAGAGAAGTGTGGGTGACCTGGAGACCCACTACTTAATGGTTGACATCTGAGATGGTGGGGCAGGCTTGTAATTTGCTATAATGGCTCACAGATACCAGGGAAATACTAATGTTTATTGGTTTTTTTTATAAAGGATACAATAAAAAATACAGATGGACAGCCAGATGAAGATATACATCGGGCAAGGTCCAGGAGGGTCCTGAGCACAGGAACGTGTGTCCCTGTGGAGTTAGAGAGCACCACCTTATAGCAAGGTGAACCTGGAAGTTCTCCAAACCCCATAGTTTTTTGTGGAGTCTTTATTACAGAGACATGACTGATTAACTCAATCCCCAGTCTTTCTTCCCTTCTTGAAGGATAGGGTAGGGAGTTGAAAGTTGTAAGCTTCTAATTATTGTTTGGTTTTTCTGGTGACTGGCCTCCATCCTCAAACTACTTAGGGCCCCTAGACATCAGTCATCTCTTTAGTATACATAAAAGACACTCTGGAGATTCCAATAGTCTTAGAAGCTCTTTTGCCAGGAATCAAGGTCAGAGACCAAAAATTAGAACAAAAGATGTTCCTGTATCCCTAGATTCAGGTGATTACAAGGATTTTAGGAGCTCTGTGTCAAGTACTGGGAAAAGATATATATGTATATGTATATGTATATATTGTTTCATACACACTTTTTTTTAATTTATGTGATCAATAGTCTATTGCTAACATCTCATATAAAGGATATTGAGAAATGACTAGCATTTCTCACAAGGTGATTTAAGGGGAAATAATTAAATACCATTACTAAAATGCTCTTATTTTAATGGCAAAATCATTCTAATAAATAATTTATATATTCTGCCCACAAATATCGATAAAAATATTATACTGATTTTTGGTGATATTATTTATAATCCACACAAAATAGCATATGGTTAAGGACTGGAGGATATTGCAAAAAACATATTTCCCTGTTCATTTAAGGTCACATCACTGAGATTGGAGGTATAGTAACTAATGAAGGGCTAATTCATTTTGTAATGTTTTGATCTTTGCCATCAAGAGCAATATCGACCAGTAACATCCTTATTTCATATTTTTAAAAAACAGTAAGAATTATATAATAAAACTTCCTCACTAGTTTTTAGTAGAACAATGTTTTCTGGTTTTCCTTACCTGCTATTGCTTCAGGATAATATGTTTTCTGAGATTTTGGCTTATATCATGAAATTTTTAATAATCATGGAAAACATAAAGGAGAGTTTAACAGGACATGACCTTAGGGAGATGAGGATTCAATCATCTGAGAATTTATAAGAAATTGTAAGAACTTTGACTTTTATTCTGAAAGCACTGTGAAGTCATTGGGGAGTTTTGGAAGAGATGTGACTGAATCTTACTTAAGTTTTACAAAGATCATTCTGCTTACTGTGTTAAAATGGGCTGTAAGAATATAAGATGATAGCAGGGCAAGTCGTTGTGGCTTGGGATGAGGTGATAAGGAGTGATCTTATTTTAGATGTATTTTCACGGCAAAACTTGCATTTTGGGGGGATTTGCTCCTAAGGTATGAGAGAAGAATCTGAATCTGGGATGATTCCAAGTTGCCTGAACTAAGCAGTTGGATGAATGAAGTGGTCATTTACTAAAAGAAGTTTTTTTTTTTTTTTTCTTTTCCTTCTTCAGGGTGGTAGGGATAGAAGGGGTTTAAGTTGTCTATAAGACATTCAGTGGAGACAGAGACAGATATATGAATTTAGAGTTTAGGAGACAGAACAGAATTAAAAGTGTATATTTATGAGCCATCACTCTATAGATATATTTTAAGCCATGATTCTGAATGAAGTGACCAAGGGATTTATAAATGCAAGTGCAGAAGGGAGACCATTACCAAACATGGATTTAGGGCTAAAAGAAGAATTTTATTTTTGGTTCGCAGTCTGATGGTATAATCCAGTAGGAAATGGGGAAAAAAATCATGACATAGTAGTGGCCACTGCTAAAATAATGGGAGAGAGTGGAAACTAGATCTCAGAGAGAAGTCTTACTTACCATTATATAGAAACAAGATATTTTACTTGTTATAATAAAAACTAACAGTTGGTATTTTCTGTCCCTTTAAATTATAACCATTCTAATGGTGTGCAGAGTCATCTAATTTTGGCTTCAGTTTGTATGTCTCTGATGTTTAATGAGTTGAACACTTTTCCATATGTTAATTCTTTGGTTTTTCTTTTTTCTAATGAAAAAATTCATTAAAAATTCATAAAAACTTGTAGGCAAGTAAATAAGGGGATAAACAGAACACCAGGGGCTAAAGGACACCACCAGAGGATCTAACATAGGTGTAATTAAAATTCCAGAAGGAGAAATGAGAGAGACCTGGGCCATTTGACCATATAGTAGCTAAAAGTTTTCCAAAAATTTTTAAAAGATATTCTTCCCCTTATCCAAGAAACTTAGTGAACCTGGAGAAAGATGAAAGAAATTTAACCACAGTCAGACATATCATTGTCAAACATGTGAAAATGAAATCTAGAGAAAGCAGAGAAGATAAGAGATGCAGCTGAGAAAGAACTCATATTTATCACAAAACAATATGTACATATTTCCATCAGAAAGAATGCAATAGTAGTGTACAACACACTCCAGAGGGACTTTATCAATTCTATTGATAAAAGTCTAGGGTGTATCTATATTATATACACACTATATAATGTATATAGTGTTTGTTGTATATACTTGTATATATGCTTCTATATATACACACATAATTCATGTTATTCTTGGTAGTTATAGTCCATAAAGTTGCAGTGAACACTGAATTAGTTCATATGAAACCATTGCTTCTAGGGGCAATAGAAGGTTCTATTCCTGTGAACATATGGTCATGTTTTCATTAACTAAACAAGACATAACCATGTTTTATGTGTTTCTTATATATATGAACATAAACCTTATTTACATATAAATATATATAGAACATAATCCTTATTTAATATATATTTTTTACAGATAATAACTTGCATGAGCTTTAAATATTTTGAAGCTGAGGACCTTGTAAAATAAGCCATTCTCATCAGTATTGAAAATTTGCTCTTCCACATAACTTTTTCTACATAACACTTAGCAAATATTAAAAAAAAAATTCTTCTGCAGCCTTCTGACCTGCAGAACGTGCTTTGTCAGCAAGTTCAATGTTTTTTTTTTTTTATACCATATCACCTTTTGAAATATTTGAGATAGCCTTCACTAGCTGAGGATTTAACATGTTCCTGGATAACATGATTGTCATTTTTTTTTACTTTTGGGCCTCACAATACTGCCCACCAAGTTTTACTATTATTCTTGAATATTATCATTATCATCATTAAAATTATTCAGTTGTCATCTTATGAATCCATAAATTTAGCCGGTTTTCCGTAGCTTTATCACATACTATAGATGTTACCTTAACACTTTCTGGAATATTTTACATTTTATGGACACATTTTTTTTTTTGGAATGTACTATATTGTTGATTTATTAACTTTGAACTCATAGTTGCCAGCAGTATAATTCATCTCAGAATAAAGCTTATTTAACACCCATGTTTTTTTTTTTCTGTAAGGCATCATAGTCTTGCACTTAGGGCCACTAAACAGTATTTTATCACTATGCTGGTGGGACATTTTAAAAAAATCAAGAAAAAGTATAAAGACCACAAAAAAGTAGTAATAAAGAGACCTCAAAACAAAACAAACATAAACCACACTTACTTGCATTTGAGGCTTGAAACAATATGACATGAGGTTGTTTGATCTCAGCAGGGAATATGCAGGCGGGTCAGTCGAATCAAATTTTTCATAGCTCTGTACATATCTATGAAAATGCCCTGAGTATTGGTTTTGTGGTTACAGATACATTTTATCGATTAGATAAATGTACAAACAGAATCCACAAGTAATGAGGATCAGCTGTGTATGTGTGTGTGTGTGTGTGTGTGTGTGTGTGTGTGCGTTTCTAAATTACTCTTGAAATTTGTATGTAAATGTTCTGTCATTGGGGTCAAATTGTGATTATTTCTGAATTCCTAAAGAAAAGATCTCTACCTTTCCATCCCAGCAAGTAAAATAGATGCAAATTCCTGATCTCATGGAGCTTGCATTTGGTGGCATATTAAGGACTGAAGTATTATATGGAACTTATGCCTGAATATGGCTGTATTAATTTTAACCGTAACAATTTCTCCAATATTTTACATTTCATTTTTCATACCTTCCTAAATTTCAACATGCACTTTTTTTTTTACCATGCCTAAGTTAAGAGTGCCTCATCTTATACTAACTACATATAGTTGATGTTGGACTTCCCGCTAGCAGAAAATAGGTCCCAACACTTGATATGCTGCTGAGAGGTGGCATGCTATTTCTTTTCTTTGGGATACTTCAGGTTTTTCTTTAATTGTATGCAAACCAACTACTCAGAATGATGAGTTATAAGAATCAATACTAGGCACTGCTTGCTACCTTAAAAAAAATAAACTGAGAAAGGTCCTGTTATCAATATGCCGGCAGTTAACTTACATGTTTCAGCCACAGTTCTCAGGTATGATATGCTATTTATATTATCACTCAATATCTGTTAATTTTTTTCTCTGGGCAAATACAAAGATTAAAATTGTACATAGACATTGCAGTCTAAAAAAAATTTTTTTTATGGTCATAACCTGTACATGGTATGTAGGGATGGAAAAAGCAAAACAAAACAACTCCAGTGGTCAACCAAGTAAGTATTTCTAGTCAAGTAATTCAGGACTGGTAAAAATGATAGGTTTTATATTGTACAAGTTTAATGGTGGAGAAAGTCTGTGTACAGTATTATATCTTCAATGAAATATTTGTATTCCTAGTGAACCCAACCCAACTGAAGTATTTTCTACTTTCATTTCTTCCTAGCATGAAATCTAAATCTCATACTTAACAAAAACCAAGGTTTTGTTGTACAGTGACAGAAGTGCAAGATTCCAACTTCATAGTTTCATTCAGATACTAGAAATAACTATTGAAAACTTCTATCTAAAGATATTTAGTAATTAGGTAACAAAAGTATTTTCTGCTAAAATACCTCAGAAAAGTACTACACATCATCATTTAATTCTGCTTAATTTATCTATAATCATGCATGTTTAAAAATAAGGGTATTTTCTGGCAAAGAAACTTAATTCTTTAAAAAATTACCTATAAAGATTATTGTTTTCAGTATATAATCTTTCCAAATTAATACTGATGAAACTTGAAAAAATACTTATATCTATGTCAGTTATAATCTGGTCTTTTATAAATAGATGCTAGATTGTTCTGATTTGGAGCAGTAGTGACTCGGAATAATGATGCAATATTTTTCCAAAAGTCTTTTGCGGTCTCATAAATTATTAATATTTTTATTGCCCCCAAATAAAAACTAAACAGTCATAACTTTACTAGGCAGGGATTCAGCATAGTGTCATAAATTCCTATTAAATTCTTTATTAAATGTCAATAATAATATAGTAATTTTCATATCTATCATACCTTAGGATTTCAACATTCTTTTGTATATATGATTCACTATATTGAAGCTTTCAGAAGAAATAGACTCTGATAAGTGTATTCAAAGTAAAAGTCTGATCAATCATGTAAATAGCACAGCATAATCTAATAAGCGCATTCATTTGCATTTACAAGGAACTGGGATTCTTGAGCAACTTCTTCCATTTCTATATATGCTCGTGCTATTTCCTGCAGAAAGAGTTTTTTTTTTTTTCCTCAACGTTTAATTCATATGGACACTGTGAATTCAAAACAGTCAAAACATTCACGTGAATTGTTTAGGTGTCTTTTTATAAGATATATAAACTATGTGTTTTTATCAGGACTAAATATTTTGGTATGTCCCCAGCTTTGCTAAATATATGGTAACTAATGATATGTTTAATTACAGCAAATATCAAATATTCTTGATCTCCATTCTTACTGATTTCCGTTTTCCTTACAATTTGTCAGCAATTCTAGACTTTTTCAGTATCTCTTCCTCAGATATATATTTTTTCCTCCTAGAATATTTTTAAGAATTCCCATACACATTTACATGTTACCTAGATAGCTTTTAGGCACTACTGGTGTGGGGGTAGAGGTAAATCATTTTCCCTGTCAAGTTCTTGATGGATAGAATGGTCTCACATACAAGTAGAGTTGCTGCTGTTGTTCTTTATGACCTCAATATCTATGTCATAAGTTCTTACTGTGCTTTTGCTTTCCCCCATCGATTCCTGATAGTGGGCCCTCTTCTTTCTTTTAAGCTGGTAGGGAAGTCCCTCAGTTTCTTGTCAGAGGGGTTTCCTGTTGCAGAGCTGTCGTGCTAGTAGAACTTAAATGCCACTAAGACTTAAGGGTGAGTGTACAAATAGAGGTCCACATATCATGGTCCAAATATTTCACAGTTACATAAACAAGCTTAAATCTGTTCTTATTCCTCAGTGTATATGCTTTTCAACAAATAAAAAGCCAATGAGGCAAACACTACACTTGGTCTTTGGCTTTCAAGGGCAATGTTGGAAAACACTTGCTAATTTGAAAGTACCTCCAAACTGCAAAAGGGAAGAGATTACAAACAGAGAAGTAGAGCCATGGCACCACCAAGAGTTATGCTTCACCCTCCAAGAATCTATTGCAATCATATTTTTTATCGTTATAAAATAATTGTTTTTCTTTTACCTTGAGCACTTCCACTGTTCAAAGTCCTTCTGAATTGGTGTCTATGTTAGTGATGATGCAAATTTGTTCAGCTTTGGGATGTAGTTGCTGTTTTGAGGACATAGCATAAGAGATGCCAGGTAGTAATTCCCTAAAGCCTAAGCATTATTCTTTTGATGATTGATATTTAGGGTTATAGTTGTGGGATGCCAGCACTGAATACCGCAATCTGGGTAAACCAGGCATCCATAGTTCTGTAATAATTTTGGTGTTGATAAGGCACAGGTCCTAGCCTGCGGCACCTCTTGTACTACTGTCCTCCCCCTCTTCAGAAGATGTGGAGCACAACTTACTGGCACACTGCATATTCAGTTGGTGCTCCTGTTGAAACCAAGGTCTGCATGCTCAGTCAGGTCTTCTTTCTTCCTCTTATGCCCTGGAGGCTTGTCAGGAACCTTGCTATCTTTTTTTATTCCAGCTCTCAGTGGGGAG
>PITA01001731.1:34599-156544 GCA_004023965.1 Spilogale gracilis
TATTGCCACCACTTGCCATCTGAAGTGGCATTTGTTCTCTGAGCCTGCAAAAATGGTCTCCTATTGCATGTGAATTTCCCCCAGTGTAAAAATAATGTACTTTACAATAAAATCATATGCTGTAGTTAGTTCCTGAATCCAATGTTACTCTCTTCTCCATCTAGTCAATTCTGTAATGGTAAATATTGAGATAGTGCAATGCCAATGTTAATAAGACATGCTGCCCTGGGACCGAACATTTGGAGAAAACCTTTGAGTACAATTTGGCTTAAGTCAATGACCTTAATATGAGTGTACTGTGTTTGGTCTCACACTCACTGTAACTCAATCAGTAACATTTCTGGATGAAATTGCCTAAATTTTAGTATTATATTTCTTTGGCCATGTATTGATATACATCCCTGAAAAAAGAAATAAATATAATACAAGGGAAATGAAAAATGATATTAACTATGCTAAGAGTAAAAAGGAAGTGATTTTTAAAAATCTATCATTTTTGTTTTATTTTTTTTATTATGTTCAGTTAGCCAACACATAGTATGTCATTAGTTTTTGATGTAGTGTTCAATGATTCATTAGTTGCATGTAACACCCAGTGCTTATCACAGCTCGTGCCTTCCTTAATACCCATCACCTGGTCACCCCATCCCCCCACCCTCCTCCCTTCTGTAACTCCTAGTTTGGTTCCTGGAGTCCAGAGTCTCTCATGGTTTGTCTCCCTCACTGATTTCTTCCCACTCAGTTTTCCCTCCCTTCCCCTCTGGTCCTCTCTAATATTCCTTATGTTCCACATATGAGTGAAAACACATGACAATTGTCTTTCTCTGCTTGATCCGCTCCAGTTCCATCCATGCCAATAAAAATCATAGTTATTCATCCTTTCTGAAGGCTGAGTAATATTCCATTGCATATATGAACCATATCTTCTATCCATTCATCTGCTGAAGGACATCTGGCTCCTTCCACAGTTTGGCTATTGTGGACATTGCTGCTGTGAATATCAGGGTGCATGTGTCGCTTGTTTTTAGTAGGTCTGCATGTTGGGGGTAAATATCTAGTAGTGCAACTGCTGGGCTGTAGGGTAGCTCTATTTTTAATGTCTTGAGGAAACACCGTACTGTTTTCCAGAGTGGCTGTAGTACCTTGCATTCCCACCAACACTGTAAGAGGATTCCCCTTTCTCCACATCTTTACTAACATTTGTTATTCCCTGTCTTGTTAATTTTTGCCATTCCAACTGGTGTAAGGTGGTATCTCATTGTGGTTTCGATTTGTAATTCCCTGATGGCTAATGATGTTGAACATTTTTTTACATGTCTGTTAGCCATTTGTATGTCTTCCTTTGAGAAGTGTCTGTTCATGTCTTCTGCCCATTTCTTGACTGCATTATTTTTTGGGGTGTTGAGTTTGATAAATTCTCATTGACCTTGGCTACTGGCCCTTTATCTGTAATGTTATTTGCAAATATCTTCTCCCATTCCGTGGGTTGACTCTTAGTTTTGTTGACTGTTTTCTTTGTTGTGCAGAAGCTTTTTATCTTGATGAAGTCCCAAAAGTTCATTTTTGCTTTTGTTTCCTTTGCCTTTAGAGATGTGTCTTGAAATAAGTTGCTGCGGCCGATGTCAAGGAGGTTACTACCTGTGCATTCCTCTAAGATTTTGATGGACTCCTCTAAGATTTTGATGAAGGCCTTTCATCTGTTTAGAGTTTATCTTTGTGTATGATGTAAGACAATGGTCCAGTTTCCTTCTTTTGCATGCGGCTGTACAATTTCCCAATATGATATATTGAAGAGACCATCTTTTTTCATTGGATGTTCTTTTCTGCTTTGCCAAAGATTATTTGACCATAGAGTTGAGGGTTCATTTCTGGAATCTCTGTTCTGTTCCACTGATCTATGTGTCTGTTACTGTGTCAGGACCATGCTATTTGGATCACAGCTTTGTAATAGAGCTTGAAGTCAAGCACTGTGATGCTCTCAGCTTTGGTTTTCTTTTCCAACATTCCCGTGGTGATTTGGGGTCTTTTCTGATTTTTTTGTTTTAAATGACTCTCAGAAAGCATTATGTAGGGATTAACCTACAGAAACATCTTTATAAAACCATTCATAGAAAAAGTCAAAATAATCTGTTGGGTCTTAGAAATAGTAAGTACACTATTATTATTTGTATTTGTCATTCAATTTCTTGGCCCCCTATCCACATTACAGAAGATATTTCTAAGTGGGGTGATGATTTTAAAGAGTAAAACAAGACATAATAAGTCTACAGCCATTTAACCTTTTGGAGGACACTGGTGGTGACAGCTGACCCCCTCTGTATCTGTATTTTATTTATGATAATTGGCAAGATACTATGACTTTCTACTCATACTACTCAGAGCAAATAAGAAACATCTAATGAGGACATAACAGACAATACAAGTGATTGCATGGTTTTTAAAATAAATGATGTAGCTTTGTGAATCAGGTGAAGATGGGGATATTTGGCTGATGATAAGTCATTTTTTCTTTTCTCTTGCTAGATAATTCTTCCAAAAATGGCTCAGGTGATGGGAAGACTTTTACAGGATGGTCATTATCTTCTTCCTTGGGATGCAAATAAGCTTGGACAACATGATTAGAATTATGGTAATCTTTAACTTGAGTGATGTGTGGCCAAAAATTGCAATTATAGACATCTTTCTTGAGAATTTGAATGTTTCCTTGTAAAACTTTGCTTTAGGCTGAATGTTGATTGGGAAGTTTTATTTACTAGGTTTATTATTCATTATTAATATAAAATATTTCCAGTTAGTCAAAATATAGAGGATATGCTCCAGTTAAAAACAAAACCTTTTGCATTACAAACAAGTAGAAAGATTATGGTACTTAAAATTACATTTTCCATAGTATAAAAATCTAGAATATAATTTTGATACTTAATATTTTAAAAATTTTGATGGCTTTATTGCTGATTACTCAATAAGCTGAACATAAAGTATACCACTTTAAATATTTGGAAATATATATATATATACACCTGTGTATATGAACCTCACTAAAGAAAATGAACATACCATCATCTCCAAAAGTCTTCTTCTTTTCCTATATAATCCCCCTAGCTTATCCTAGCCCTTCCCAGGTATCCACTGATCTGCTGTCACTTAGTTAACATTTTCTAAAAATTTATATAAATGTGATTGTGCAACATATACTTTTTTTTGGTCTAGCTTCTTTAATTTAGCCTGATTATTCTGACGTTCATCCATGCTGTTGAAATATGTCTTCTTATTACTATTGTATGAATATACAACAATTTTTTATCCATTCATTCAGTTTATGAGCTTTCAAGTTTTTTCTAGTTCTTGACTGTTCCTAATAATACTTAAATCTGAAACTTTATACAAAATATATCAGCAATAACATTAAAACAAATTGGAATAAGTATTTCAATTAAAAGATGAAAATTACCAGATGATATTAAAGAAATATGAGCTACTTATAAGAGGCATATCTCAAATATAAAAGAACATAAAATTTGACATGTTTTCATTTCTCCTGAGGTAATATCTAGGAGTGAAATGGCCATCTCATGTGGTAGGTTGTTGTATACTTGCATTTTTAAAATACTAACAAATTAGTTTACAATATGGTTACACCATTTTACATTTCCATCACTGATGTATGAGAGGCCCAGTTGATCCATATTCTTGCCAATGTTTGGTGTGATCAGTCTTTTAAAATTTCCCACTATTTTAATAGATGCATAGTAGTATACCATTGTGGTTTTAATTTGCATTTATCTAATGAATAATGATGTAGGGTATGTTTTAGTGTACTTCCTTGGTATCTGTATTGCCTTTTTTTTTTTTAATTGAGTTGTTTTCTTAGTATTTTTGAATATTCCTTAAATATTGGAAATATAAGTTCTTTGGTAGGTAAATGATTTGTGAATATTGTCTCTAGTCTGGCTTGTTCTTTCATTCTCTTAACAGTATCTTTCAAAGAGTGTTAAGTTCTGAATTTTGACAAAGTGTATCATTTTTAAATGAATCATACTTTTTTTTCAAGAAGTTTATAATTGTAGGTTGGATGTCCATGATCCACTTTGAGTTCATTTTTTACATTGTGTGAGGTATGGATTAAAGTTTATTTTATGTTTTTGCAAATGGATGTGTTTTTTCCCCCCAGCACTATTTGTTGAAAACACTATTATTCCATTGAATAATCAAAGGTCAATATGTTTGAGTCTATTTGTAAAATCTCTTTTCTGATCAAATCTCTCTTATTTGTTTAATACTATCATATTGATTACTGTAGTTTTATAATGAGTCTTGAAGTAAGGGAGAATGAATCCTCCAAATTTTTGTTGTTTTTGAAAGTTATGTTCTTCCCTGTTCTTTGTTCTTGGCATTTACATATGAATTTTAGCATCAGTTTGTTGTTTCTACCAAAACAAACAAACAAACCAACAAACAAAAACAAACCTCCAAAGTCTGCAGAGATTATGATTGGGATTGCTTTAAATTTATAGTTCAATTTTGAGGAGAATGACATCGTAACAAAATTCAGTCTTTTCTTCATGTACATCACATATCTTTCAATTTATTTTATTCTTTAATTTCTCTCATCAAAGTTTTATAATTTTCAGTGCATATATATAGCCTTTGTCAGAATTATCTCTAAGTATTTTGTCACCTTTGATGCTTTGTAAATAATCATTTTAAAATTTCAGTTTCTGTTTATTTGTTATATGGATATACAATAGATTTTTATGTTGATCTTGTATTTCATCACTTTCTAAATTAGCTTATTTGTTCTAGTAACATTTTTGTAGATTCTGTAACATTTTCTATATACACAGCCATGTTATCTGAGAGTAAAAAGTTCTATTTCTTTCCAAACTGTTTGCCTTCTTTCTTTCTTTTTTTTTTCCCTCATTGTACTGATTAGGACCTCTAGAACAATTCTGAATGGAAGTAGTGATAGTGGAGGAGATGCCTTGTTCCTGATCTTAAGTGGAAACCATTTGGTCTTTCAGCATTAAGTATACTGTTAACTGTAGGCTTTTTTTTTTTTTTTTTTTTAGATTTTATTTATTTATTTGAGAGAGAGAGAGAACAAGCAGGGGGAGGAGCAGAGGGAGAGGAAGCAGACTCCCCACAGATCAGGGAGCTCAATGCCCCATGGGGCTCCATTCCGGGATTCTGGGACCATGACCTGAGCTGAAGGCAGATATTTAATCAACCGACTGAGCTACCCAGGTGTCCCAATTGTAAGCTTTTTATAAATACCACTTACCGAGTTGGGAAGTTCTTTTTTATTCTTGGAGTTTTTTATAAGAAATAGATGTAGAAAAAGCATTTGATAAAATCTAACATCAATTGACATGTTCACGTAGTCTTCCTTCTGTAGTGTGTTGCTGAATTAACATTGCTTGTTTTCAGTGTTAAATCAAACTTGTTTCTGAAATAAAAGCTTTTATCCTTTCAGGTCTTGCTTTAAACCTTGTTCTGGACTCAGAACAACATTTGGTCTAATTATCCCCCTACTGAGACAAAACCATTCTGACTATTCCTACCTAAGTTGATCAGTTAAATTTTTTACTCAGGCTGGTAAGAATAGGAAATATTTTTAGTTTAGTACAATCTTCAAGGAATATTCTTTGCTCCTCCTTCTTCTTTCCAGTGGTTCTTTTCCACACTGAGTTAATTTTTTAAAATACATGTGCTGAGTGGTGCTTAGTTAAAGACTTGGGGAGGGGCTTCTGTAGATGTCTGGGGTTTCCTCCTCTCTGGCACTCTGTCCTATGAACTCAAGCAACTTTGACTCCTCCAGATATCCACCTTTATCTTTGCCATGCCTGGTTGCTCCTCCTTGTACCATAAAGTATACATTTTCTTAAGGCAGTAAATTGAGACAATCTTAGTATTCACTTCTATTGTTTCCCTTCTCTCAGGGATCTTTGTCTTTATTGCCTGATGTCATTTCCTTGAAGGGGGTTTTTCTGTGTAGTTTGTTGTTGTGTTTATTGTTTTTTTTTTTTTTTTTCTTAATTAGTTTCAGGTAGGAGGGTAAATCTGTTCCATCCTGACCAGAAGAAAAAAATCTCTATTACTATTTTAATGTAGGGGTGCATGGGTGGCTTAGTAGGTTAAGCATCTGCATTTGGCTAAGGTCATGATCCTGGGGTCCTGGGATATAGCCTGTGTTGGGCTCTCAGCTCAAATACACACACACACACACACACACACACACACACACACACACACACACATTTTAAAGTACCTTTTCTCCATCCTCAAAATTTATTACTCTATGAATTAAAGTCTACTTACTTTTTGGTAAGGTTGATTAATTTTTAGTGTAATTTGCCTCAGTTTTTAACTTTCAAAGTCCTGGATTTTTTTTGAAGTTCACAGAGGATGAATTCTGTTTTCATAACAATGAGTACTTATATGATTTGAAACAGGCAAATATCAACTTTGAAATCTGTGAATTCTGCATTTCATATGTTCTTCATAGCACTAATCGCTCCATTTCCCTTGATGAGTTTTATTATGCCCATTTACTCATTCACTAAGTATATGACGAGCTTGAGGAATAAAGTGATAAATTAGCTACAGTTTTTGTCCTGTAGTAGAAGAAGGCCATGCTATTAACAAGTGACTGTAGTAAAATGCTAATTTTCAAGTAGTTAAACACAAGTTCTCTGTTGTTATTGCAGTGTTTTGACTCAAATATAAAATGCAGTTACATCCAATGAAACCTAAGCCTTGGTTAGGTCGTAGTGTATGAGACTGCTGGTTGCTTATTTTATCTTCACTGAGCTCCACTACGGTAGCTGAGATTATTACCTATATCTAACATTATTTTATATATTTTCTCTCTTCAGTCTTTATATAATTCTATAATCAACATTAATTTTAAGGGGAACAAGTCAGGAGATGAATATAAATATATTCTTATTTACAACAGATACAACAATATATGGAGAGTTTTAAAATATGGAATAACTTCAAGAAGATGGGAGTTTTTTAAAGAGAAAGCTGAGAATAATTGAATGCATACTCTTAGATATTAAAGATATCCATTTTATAGCAAATTTTGATATAAATATATTTCATAAGTGAAAGGATATTTAGTAGTATTCTGATATCAACTTCCAGTTCACATTAAAAAGGAACCTGTTTTAACTCTTAATTAGAATGGTTAGTGGATGAGTTTTATCTGGTATGCTCTCTATTTATCCAAGTTTTTCTGATTCTTTTTTGTCATCTGTGTCTTAGGAATTAGGTTGCTTCAGAGTCCATACTAAAGATCACAGTAAGTCCTTAGACTTAAGCACTCATTTTCAGGCTAAATATTTGGCTAAATATTTATGTACCCAATATTTATCAACTGCTCTCTGTAGAAGTCTTTTACCCTCCTAGGCTCTGAAAACTGATGGCCATCCAATCTTTTTTACGTAGCACCTTTATGAATGTTTTCACTGTTTTTGCTTGACTCTTCAGTTCTTTCTTTCATTTGAACAACTACATAGCAGCCTGTGTCTTCTTGCCATAAGACGCATTCTCTCCTGGCTAAAATGCCTGCTCATTTTAGCACATGGTGGCAAAGATAACTTTGCCCCTTTTGTGAGGTAAATTACTTATTTGATATAATAAATGCTTAAAACAGATCCTCCATTTTGTTCTCCATCACTCATTCTATTTAATGCAAATTAATAGTACAGGGATGATCCATGAACAGTTTCAGGGCCTCCAGAATGTAATCTACATGGTCACTCAGAACAGAGAAGAGAAGGGGTAGGACTGCATATTGCCCAGATACAGGGAAGTGAGGGTCTTGGACACTAGTCTTTTTTTAAGCCTTTTACTGGGTTATTTTAGAAAGTCAAATTCACTGATGTTTCCTCATTTGGAAAATAAAAAACATCATAAATTCTCTTTAAGATACATTAGACCTGAGAGCTGGAAAGAAAAATGGACTACAGTGAATTAACATGTACATTTAAGGCAAAAAATGTCATAAAATTCCGTTGTAATTGGGCTGGTCAAAGATTAAAATTTCAGGCACCTGAAATGTAAATCATATGGAAACAAAACTTTATAGCTGTTTCTCACTGCAATGCTCTGTATATATGACACATGCTCTATGGATGAAATTGCACTGTTACAAACAAAACAAAACAAAACAAAAAAAACTCTTGTTATAATTAACCAAAAGTAAATACTAGTGAAAGACCAGAATAGATTCTCACGAGGCTTTACTCAAGAACAAGCTCTATGATGGTTTTCCATTACGGACAAGTGACTTAAATAAAAGTATCCGTAGACCATTCTTTATTCCTGCCTGATCAGAAGCAATCTTTTTATTTTCTTCTACAGGTAGTATCTCTTTGAGGGATGTTCTGTTTCCATTTATTAATATCAACAGTTTTCACTGTGCCTTGTACCTAGAAGATGTCTAAAAATATCTGTAGGACAAATTAAATTCAGAAATTAGCACACTTCTCATGGAGATTTTGTGGGCATGAATTTCTCTTTGAAGTGTTTCCACCTAGTCATCGTATAAGAGAATGAAAAATGCTTCTGGAAGAAGATACTGTCAACCACAGATTTACTCAAAGGTGGAGGCATCTTTCATCAGCCATCCAATAATCAGTGAAGTGTTAATTTTTTTACACTCTCTAAGTGTAATCACCTCAGATTTCTTTTATCATTTTCTGAGAAATATATTTAATATTATTTGGATATATTACATTTTGACTCACCCTAGGAAAGAAAAGATACTTCTCTAATTATACGCCCTAAGTGAATTGTATTATTTAATAGCCACCTTTGGATCAAATAAAAATTAAAGAAACATGGAGGTTTATTTAGCACTTAATCTTTTTGAGAAAATCCTAAAATTCTGTTCTGCATATGGGGACACAAAACGACGGAGGAAAGAGAATTGCAGAAAATGCCATTTGATTTTTGTCTGCATTTGATAAGAGGGGACATAATAGGATAATTTTCATTAAATATAAGTATAATGGAGAGGAGATTTAGCATGGGAGCTCTAGAGGCAGTCATTGGTGAACTAACTCAACTGTAAGCAAGTTTTTCATTTATTTTTTTCCTCAGTTTTCTCATCGAAAATGGGCGTAATGGAAATAACAATACCCTCTCATGGGACTTTACTTGGAAAAATGTTCAAAACAGACAAATAGTAAGTACTTGTCAGGTAATAGCTATTATTATTCCCTGTATGAAAAATCCATTAGTTTTCAGTTGAATTTCTCTCCAAATTGGATTTGAATGTAAAGTCTTCACTTTTTGGATTATGGACTTTAGAGCACTCATTCTCAGAAACTGCATTGCTTATTGGATGGAAACTCCTGGGTGGTTGAAAATAATGTATTTATGCCTGGATTGCACTCCCAGGGATTCTGATTTAACTGGAATGGTTAGTGGCCTTAACACTGTGAGTAAATCGAAACTCCCCAGGTGATTATAGTGCACATCAAAGTATGAAAACAGTTCTATAGAATGCTTTTCTTGTTACAGCGAACAAAAACCATGCCAGTGATTAAAAAAAAAAAAAAAGATTAATTCTTAGTGTCTGGAATAACACCATAGAAAAAGTCAGCTTCAGGAACTCAATTACATCTTGCTTCTATATTCTGCCTTCTTTATGTCATCTGCTCCCAAATTGCCAAATTAAAATACTGTGTTTGCAGAAGGTTTAACTCCTAATAAGAGACTGTTTTTATTCCTGAAATATAATGCCAGCCTGAGTGGGTTTTCTATTCTTTATAGTTGCTTATTAATGGTATCACCACCACTTTCCCAACTGTATTAATTTCTATTGCTATGTAATAAATTATTACAAATGTAGCAGCTTAGAACAACACCCATTTCATTTTTTAGCTCCCAGTTCTGTAAGTCAAAGTCTGAACACAAAGTTGCTGGGTTATGTACCTAGGTTGTCATACTGCTAAAAAACAAGTTCTCACATGACAAGGGTTTAACTGAAGGTCTAGAGAAAAATGCATTTCCAAGCTCATTCTTGCTGTTGGCAGAGTTTGGTTGCTTGTGTTTGTAGAATTGAGGTTCCCCTTTTCTTGCTGGCTGTCAGCGGGGGTCCTCTCTTAGAGCTCCTATAGACTCCCACAATTTTCTTTCCTTCAGGCCAGCAGAAAATAATTTTCCTGACTTCCAATCATAGTTCTCTGTGACCAGACCAAACAAACACCCAAAAAAGCCTCTTTGAATTTAAAAGATTCAATTCAGTAGCTATTTCAGATGTCTGTGTCTAGGTCTTGCCTTGTGATGCTCTCAGTCGTCTGAGGGTCATGCTCTTGTCTTGGATCCCCACTTCCCAACCTTCAACCCCTAATCTATGGTTCCAATTACATTTTCCCTAGGCAACAATTAGATAATTTGATAAAAGAACCTGCTTGGTCCACTGATAGATTGAGAATAGAAAAAGTCTTAATAGACTTTCTTTTTACCTTCTGTATAGAGTAAGTCTCCTTATTTCAAATGTCCACTCACAGTCTACTTTGAGGGTTGGAATATTGTGGGCCCACTGAGAAAGAGCTTTATTACCAAAGGGAAGACCATTTTCTTGTTACAGGAAAAATGTTGGGGGGAAAAAAACCCATTTTTTTAAACATCATTTTGAAAGCATTCCAAGTGAAACAGATCGTGAACATTCTGCTCCCCAAGGTAGAAGCTATAAATAAGATTTCTTATGCTAGAAAATCACGCTGATTAAATATGGAATACGGGTGTTTATGTGAGTATTTTGGCCCAGTTATAAGCATTTTTCTTTTCCCTAGCATAGATCCAAATATTAATTTTCCCTACAAGCTGATAGTCTTACTGTTGCACAGCATTAACAATACAGGATTTGTGAGTTTACTACTGTGGGCCCAGTGGTCACTTATTTCAAACTTGATTTCTGATATGACTTTGTTATTTGGTCCCTGTATATTTGCAGCTAAAGATGACCATATGAAATGCTTTTGACTTCTCTAAAGCCTATAGCTCTTTTGTAGAAATTTTCTATAATTAATACCATATCTTTCTGCAAAAATATTTTCTTCTATGACATAGATAAGTAGAATAAGCACCTTTCTTCTTCATACAGTTAATTCCCATAAAGTGCCAAATTCTGGTGTCTGCTGTGCTATACACCTCTAGATATATCCCTGGTCTTTGTGATCATTCAGTTCTCAGAATCAATTTTAGGTCAGTGAGTCATGATGTCTTACCTTTTATTTTCTTCCTCAGCATTGAAGCAGAATCTTAAACAGTACACACATCCCTGATATCCCCATAAAAAATTAATGAATTATGTTTCTTTCTTTAGTTTGCCACAGGATATACAATGTTTAGAACATCTAAGCTTAAAATGTAGGTACTAAAGGAAGAGCTTGCTAAGCATGTTGGCATTTCTACTTCTCAGATTTCTTTTGTGAATCACAGTATTTCTTCTTTTATATACCTCCAAAAGTAATTGCTTTTTATCTGTCTTTAAAGCTTAATAAATATTTTAGCTTACAACCCCTTTGCTTTCACTATTTGAACTATTTGGATTAATGATTTCTACTGAAAACTTATTTGTAGCAAATAAAGGTAAAAGAGAAATATTGCGTGTCCCCTATATCCATTTAATTTTTACTTATTCGTATTTCTAATGATTTATAACTCTTCCTACAAGAGAAACTTTCTTTGTTTTATTTTATTATGTTATGTTAGTACTAGAATTACTTGAGATTAAGAAAATTCAATTTATCTTTTAGTTTTCTTATAACTAGCAATTAAAAACAGAAAGAAAGAAAGAAAGAAAGAAAGAAAGAAAGAAAGAAAGAAAGAAAGAAAGAGAGAGAGAAAGAAAATGCTTCAAGGCCAGTAATGTAGTACTAGGATTGTTTGCTTCAATCATTTGAATATTTTCTAGAAGATAATATAAAAAGCTGAGAGCTGGCTATGAAAATCTAAGTATAGAAACAATGTATATGATAAGTGGAGGGTCATATTCAAAAGATGAGGAAGAATAAAACTGAGACTTAGAAAATCATGTTTGCAAGCAATTATAAATCTCTTTCCAAAACTACCAATTATTTCCATTTCAGACATAAACTTGAAATTTGAAGACCTAGATTAAATTAGATTTCCCTTAGTTTTAGTTTTCCTTAGTTAAGAAAAATGAGAACCTTTGGTTTGTTTTTATGAAGTACTATTGTGATACCGTCTTACTTGAGTTACTTTGTACGATTGGTTTTTTTTTTTTTTTTTGAAGTGTTATTGTGATACCTTCTCACTTGAATTACTTTTTATGGCTAGAACATTGAATGAAGTCAGCAATTGGAAGAATATCTAGGCAGGTGTTTGGGGCTACATTACAAATTGTCTTGAATTCTATAGTGAAGATTTTCATCTATATACTGTAGATAGTGGGGGAATGGGTAAGAATTTTTTCAATGGAAGATGAAAATAATAAAATATTACTGAAAGAACTCTGATAGCACAACAAAGGGTATTTGTATTGTGAAAGAAAGTGGCAAACAGTATCAGACTCTAAAACTCGTCATGATAATGAGTTTTTCATTAGGACAATGGAAATAGGATGGAATCCTTAGGTAAATGGTTAAAGAAAATAAGACTCAAAAGCTTTATTTAATATTAGAAGCTTAGAGAACACTGTGAATGATAGGTGTTTTGGGTGTTGCAACTGAGTAAAAGATGATTTATTATATGGGAAAACAGGTAGAAAAGCAGCCTTTAGAGGGAAAATGAGGAACTAGGTTTTGAACAGGCCAAGTTAGAGGTACAGTAGGATAAGTTTGATAAGGCAGTGTTTCAAAACATATGTCTCTGATACTCAGAAGACTGGCTGGGAGTAAAGATGTAGACTTGAGTTCTAACTGTAATTAATAGTTGAATTCATAATTCATGTGAATCATAAGATTACTTTGCCTACGAAGATAGATGGAAGAGGATATGGATAACAGAACCTTGGGAAAAACCAGTAGTTAAGTAGCAAAAAAAGAGAACTTGCTGTTAAAGAAGATGAAGCATAATCAGAGATTTAGGGAAGTTATGAAAACAGGTGTAATAGATCAAAGATCAGAAAATTTAAAAGATAGGGCAGGTAGTTTTAGAAAATCAGGGGAGGGGGATCAAGAAGGATGAGGACTTCTAAGAAGTCATTGGATTTGACAACTATGAGACAATAGGAGATTTTTTTCCCTAAGAACATTTTTAGTGGAATAATCAGAGGAAAGTTAGATTATAATGAATGGAAGAATGGAAGTGAGAAGGAGGAAGAAGCAAGTATCGATGACTCTTCCAAGAAGAGTTGAGTAGGCAGATGAAAATTGATAGAGAATCAATTATTGGAAGAGAAAGCATGGTTTTCTTTGAGAAAAGAGCAAATAGAATTTATTTATTTATTTCAGTAAATTTTGTGGTGAAGGAGGTTGAAAATATTTGCTCCTGATGGCTTTTATTTCCTGATTGTATGAAACAAGGACATTTGCTGGGCTTCAAAACTTGGATTTGAAATCTTCTACTAGTGGTTGATTAAATAATTGGGACAATAAGTGGATAAGTGTCAAGTGTATTTTTTAAAAACATAGCAAGAAAGTTGCATAGTGATATTGATTTTACTGCAATATATTCTTAGGGCCTGGGAAAAGGAACAAAGGAAATGGACAGATGGGCTGACCCATACTTGAAACTGTCAGGGCAGATGTATAAAGTTACAGAGTAAAAGGATATTGATCCAGCAAGATTCAGATAAGGAAAATTGGAATGGTAGAAAAAGATATATTCAATATCATTGCCACTGATGTGATGTTTTAAAAAAGAAAGTAGGATTAAGAATAGGGATATAAGTTTGCCAGTTATCTCTTACCTTTCATATTTTGCATGTATATTGTGATAAGAGGGATGAATTTTTAGAAATATAATTCCCAAGTTGCTGACATATGACTAAAATTTTCTTTTGTAAAGATGTAACAAAACTGGCATAGTCTAAGTGAATAAAATAGCATTTTAGACTTCAGTATGGACTTCATGAGACATTAAAAGTGAAATCCAAGGACTTTGTTCAAATTGCCTGCCTAGTGACCTTAGGTGAGTCTTCCTTTTCTGAGCTTTACTTTTCTCATTGGTATAATACATGGCATACCAACCTCAAAAATTTCTTTGAATTATCAAATTTACTTAAAGTTTAATTAAAGCAAATTATTCAATGAGTACTGTTTCATGCCAGAAAAAGGGAGATGGTGGTTTCAAGATCAAACAAATTTGGGAAACTCTAGTGTGTTTTCCTCTTAAAATGGACCAGAATTCTATAGAACATATTTGAGAAATCTTTTATTACATATATTCTCTTTGATTTATAGGGTCCCAAGAACCATGAGGAAAGCTACATTGGAAAATATGCTGTACATTATGGCCAGAATATCAACATTTTTGCTTAAATTTCATTTTGAGAATCTCTTAATTTATAAATGTAAATCATCATATTATAATTGAAATGTATTTTTCATTGGATCAACCATAATTTTAAAAAATATTATTCATATTTCTTTAGTGGCCATCAATTTCTCAGGCATAAAAATCCCTCAGTATCAATATTAAGTATAAAATTTTAATTCATTTTATATGGCTGGCTTTGACTTGCAAATGTTTTTGTTCAGGATTTTTTTCTCATCCTTATTCACGAAGATATGGGTGTGTATATTACCTTTCTTATATCTTTTTCAGGTTTTTATATCAAAGTTATGCTGACTCCATAAAATGATTTGGGAATTACTCCATTTTCTGTTTTCTGGAAGACTTTCGTAGGATTTTACTTGAATATTTGGAAAATTTTCCTGGTATGTTAATTTGGAGCTGGAGATTTTATAAAAAGATGGCAAAGATATAACACTTATAGAAATACTTAAGTATTTTGATTTCTTCTTTTGTAAAATTTTGATAAATTTTTTTTCTAGAAAATTTTCCAGATCATGTAAGTTTTAAGGTTTACTGGTATATATTTGTTTATCTATTTCCTTCTTATATTTTTAAAGACTGTAATTATGTCATCTTTTTCATTCCCCATGTAGGTTAAGTTCTGCCTTCTCTCCACCCCCTTTTTTTTCTTGCTCAGTTTTGTCATATGTCAATATTTTTTTTTCTTTTCAAAGAATAAGTCTGTGGTTTTACTATCTCCTGTAAATTTACCTTTTTTCCCCTGCTTTTACTGTATTATTTCCTTTTTTCTTTTAGTTTAATTTGCTATTTATATACTAATTTCTAGAGATAGGTACATAGATCATTGATTTTCATTTTTTTGTGTGCAATATAAATATTCGAGATTACAAATTTTTCTCCAAGCACAGGTTTATCTGTATTTCTCAAGCTTTGACATAAGGATCTTTAATTGTCAATTAGTGAAAAAAAATTTTATAACTTTTCATTCTGATTTCTTTGACTTTTTTTTTTTTAGAGTTGGGCATTTTCTTATATTGTATTTCTACTGTGGTCAGAGATCCTTCTGTAAATAATTTCAGTCTTTGTTTAGCATTCCTTTATAACTCAACATATGGTTCATTTTGATAAATATTTATATGGAAAGAAGATATATTCTCTTATTGTGGTATGTGGTAATCTATATCAGTCAGTTGGGTCATATTTGCTCATTGCCATTCTTCTATGTCCCTACTATTTTTTATCAGCTTATTTGATCAGTTAGTGAGAAAAATGTTAATTCTCACTAAAATGAGGATTAATCAATTTTTCCTTTTAGTTCTCTTAGTCTTTGCTAAATATACTTTGAAGCTAAACCATTAGATCATTAAAGACCTTGAATTTTTATCTTTCAAGTGGAATCACCAACTTATAAACATTTTGAAGTACCATTTATTCTCTGACACATACTGCCTTAAAGTCTATTAATATAACTATAAATTTTTTGTTTAGATTTTTACTTTTGCTTTCAAACTTTATGTACCTTTATATTTAAGATAGGTCTCTTTTCTTTTTAAGATTTTATTTGTTTATTTGATAGAGAGATAGAGAGCACAGCAGGGGGAACGGCAGAGGGAGAAGGAGAAGCAGGCTCCCCACCGAGCAGGGAGCCTGATGCAGGGCTCAGCAGCAGGACCCTGGGATCATGACTTGAGCCTAAGGCAGATGCTTAACTGACTGAGCCACCCAGGCGCCTCTTGAATGGTTTTTTTTTTTTTTAATACAATATTCAAAAGTGTCATTTGGGCCATGTGATTTCTCTGTTTTTCTTTTTCTTTTCTTTTTTTTTTTTCTTTTTCCCCCAGGGGTATAGCAGGTAAAACAAGCCCATGATGCACAGGCTAATGCCCCTCTCCTGGGGCACCCTAAAGAATTTTTCTTCTGAGCGGGGTCTAAGATATGTCTTTTATAAGTAGTTTATTTTTCTTTAGTAATGCCTCATGTTCTTTCTTATGGGGTATTTAGTCCACTTTTTATTAATATAAATGATGAAATAGTTCTATTTAAAGTTCTAAATAACTGTTTTCCTACGTGTCCCATATGTTATCTATCATTCTTCTTCCATCCTTTTTTTGTTTTCTTTGAATTAACCAAGTGCAAGTATTATATTACTTAGTCTTCCTCTCACTTCCCTCCTCACTCAAATTAACTTGTCAGTCATACATTTCTTAGTATTATTTTAGCAGTTTTTTTAGAGGTTATAGCAAGTCTTCTTGACTTAATACTGTCTATTACAAATTACTATTATCTCTTTCCTGGTATTACCAGGATCGTAAAACATTCTAATTTCACCTATTGCTTTATTAATGTAATGGCAGTACAGAACTGCATAATTTTTTACCCATTTTCCACCTGTCCTTCAGAGGAGATCTGTTATTTGAAGGGTGCCTGGGTAACACAGTTGGTTAAGTGACCAACTTTTGGCTGTGGCTCAGGTCCTGATCTCAGGGTCATGAAACTGAGCCCTGTGTCAGGCTCCACACTCAACTTGGAGTCTGCTTAAGACTCTTCAACCCACTCCTCCCGCCGCCCCTCCTACCTGTGTACGCTCAGGTTCTCTATCTCTCTTTCAAATAAATAAACAAATCTTGAAAAAAGATTTGTAATTTGAGTCATATGTGGATTGGTTGAAGAGAAGCATAAAGACAAATAGAAATTCATATTATACAAATGTAATCTCTTTAATCACACATTGTTGCACATATTTAACTATACTTCAGTGAGATTGACTTGAGTATCAGAGATGTTTGAGAAAAAGTATAGTCCCTGTGAAAAACACAATAGGAAAATTCAAAAAGTAGACCATTAGTTTGAAATAGTACTTTGTAAATAAAAATGTGTATGCTTGGACCAAAGAGAGAATGACTATATTACTTTTAGAGGAGGTTTAAGAAGTTTTGATTTTTCATTCACATCAGGAAAATGTTTAAAACATGCCACCATACAAATTAGTCCCAGAATGAAAGTTTTGAGAACGCATAGCAATTTACATTAAATCAAATGAGCTTTAGGGAACCCTAAATTTCACATACCATTATTCATTAAAAGTCATGACTACAGGGACGCCTGGGTGGCTCAGTTGGTTAAGCCACTGCCTTCGGCTCAGGTCATGATCCGGGATTGAGTCCCACACCAGTCTCCCTGCTCGGCAGGAAGCCTGCTTCTCCCTCTCTCACTCCCCCTGCTTGTGTTCCCTCTCTGGCTGTGTTTCTCTCCGTCAAATAAATAAAATATTTAAAAAAGAAAAAGAAAAAAAAAGTCATGACTACATTTGAAAATAAGTATTAGGTTTCTAATTGTAAGGATATTTATTTTATAATGAAAATTCCTAGTTTTTTTTTTTTATTGTGAATGGGAAGAAAATCATTATAAACTTCTGCAAAGACCTTGTGTCTGTTTGTCTCAGTGATAGCAAAAAATGTCTGGATAGTTTGCACTGAATCACAAAAGAAAAAACAGGGCTTTTAGAATTGGTATCACTGTTGTAAATATAACAAGTGTGTACCATCTGCTTTCCCTTCTAACTCTGCAGGCTTTTCACTGATCTGGCTAATTTCATGAAGCAGCCTTTTTCTTCCCTTCCTCAACCACTCCTGACATTATGTCCCTTCTGCATAAGCTACTACTTGCCCAGCTCAGTCATAAATAACTTGCATGCTTCCCTAAGATGTTATTTGCATTAATTTCGAGCCATTAGGACTGATCATTTTAATTTCTTTTCTAAATCTTTTGGATTTCTTATATTTGTTATATTATACATTTCAGTTTATTTAAAGCACCCTCTTAGAATTATTCTGTCATAGTTAACATAACTAATAAAACATGGTGTTATAGTTGGGACACATTCCAGGCCTGGATATTAAAGGGTGACTGTCAGATGGATAGGATAAAGTCAGTGAGACAAAACACTGCATTGAGTCTCAGGAGGCTCCGCTCCTGTGTTTCAGATGTGTTAATGGAACTGTCCAGGTGGAAACCAGAAGTGTCATATCTGGGTCTCCTCCCTAGGGTTCCATAAATTCTCTTTTCTGGGATTCTGAGTTGTTTCTGGAGTTGCATTAAAAAAGTTGAATGTATTTAAAGTGTTTTCTTGTAAGGTTCTCTTTTAGAAAGTAAACTACTTTTATTCTTCTGGACCACATTTGAAATTATTTTAAATAATCAGTTATTTATAGTAATATTTTCTGTTGCTCTACTTGGACATTGCACAAAAATAATTTAATACAGAAGCAGTTATGTGAATAAAATCCTAAAAACAGATGCCCATTTTCTGTCAAATTTTGGATACAATATTTTTCCAATAATCAAAACAGTTATATCAGGCAGAGAGACTATTCTTCTGGATTAATAGAAGAATTATTTCTGGCCCAAAGAGAGTTTTTTGACTCTGTTTACATTTTAACACAAAATCAAAGATGGAATTTTTTGGTAGGTTTGTTTTTTTTTTTGGTTATCTTTTTCTGGAGGGACAAGAAATGACACATTCAAGTCTGAAAATGAGTATATGTTGTGCGAAATCTCAAATGTTTTGTTAACATCTAGACAGCTGCAAGGCTGAAGAGAATTATTTTTATATCCACTAATTAAGATCTCAGTAATATACATTCATTTCACATGGTACCAGAGGTGTCCTTAAATCATAGATAATTGTCATTAATTTATATGTATTTAATTCAAATGGGTCACTAGTTTGGCTAAAAATAACCAAAGTGAACAGAGTCAGCAAGAGGAGCCCTTCGTATTGTAGGTTACCTACATATATATTGACTATTTTTCCATTGGTTGAGCCTGTAATATTATTGAAGGCACGGCTATTAAAATACTTAAAATTTGGTGACAGGAGGATGATCACAGATTTCAAACAAGAAGTACCTTTAGTGAAAGATTTGTTTAATTTTTTAATACATTTTTAAAGTGCCACCAGCTTTCTCAATTTCTCAATATAAAATACACATATCTTATTATTAATTCCATTTCACAGGTCACACTCTGAGGACATTAATAAATTACTGCCTAGACAAATCTGTGCAATAAAATGAGTGAACTCACATTCTTAATTGCTACGCAACATTTCTTTATGCTACTCAACAGTATAAACATTTTTTTTTTTTTTTTGCAGTGAGGAAACATAGAAAGATTGAGATTTGTGGATCAAAAAGCTAATAATCAGAAATGGGGTTTGCATTAATTCTATCTGAATCTAAAGTTTGCCCCCATTACTCCTATCAGTCTTTCTTCAATCCGTACCTCTCTCTTGATTTCTTACTTAAACAAGAAAATAGAGTCTAGCAAAATAACAATGGTAGTTATTTCTGAGCTGGCTGGATCAATTAAAAGAATCTGTATTTTCTCCTTAAGCATTTAAAATATTTGTAGTAAATATTTTTATTGAAACAAAAAAACTGACTCTCCATGAATAATCCTATATTGACAGATTATTGGGCTTGATCTAGGAAAATAAATCACTGACCACTGTGCATAAAATATCTTTAACTTTTTTAGTAATAATTAAGAATGATCATCAAACAGCACATTGTTGTTCTAATAGTGACAGGACATAGTTGCAGCCTAAATATATTTGATTGCAGCTGTGTGGCAATATAGTCAAATTATCAGAGTAGAAGTGGCCTTTCTTGCATTAGGATAGGAGGACTTTTGGAAGTATGAAATGAGGAAATGGGAAAATAATGAGATATTTACAAAACAAATGGTAGACGTGAAAGTTTGAAGACCTAACAGATGTATTAGATATTATTAGAAGGATATTGAGAGAAAAAAAATGTATGTCTTTTTTGAATCCTGAACAAGCCAATTATTAAAAGCAGTTCTGAGACAATTGGGCCTATTTGAAACTTATTAGATGTGTATTGTATGATATTAAGAAATGATTTTTGTTTTCTTTATGTGTAATAATGTTTTGAGGGTGGAATGCTATGGTGTCTGGAATTTACTTTAATTCAATGGAGGGAGGGAAAGAGGTTGGTGATGGTTGCATATACATATCTATGTTCTTATGTGCTCTGTTTAATAATTATAATTAAAAACAAAGACAAAGATAGTAACTTAACTGGCAGTAAACTTGTGTGATGGTGAAGACTTTACATAAATGGTAAGAACATAGATATAGAAACGAAACAACAGAGACTTTGGACACAGAAACAAACTGAGGGACTTGGAGGGAGGGGGGTAGAGGGATGGGAGAGCCTGGTGGTGGGTACTGGGGACACCTAAAGCGTGGAGCACTGGGTGTGGGGAATGGGGAATGAATCTTGGAATACTGGAAAAAAAATTTAAGTAACAATAAAGCAAAACAAAACAAAACAAAAAAACAACAAAAAAACCCCAAACATAGATATACTGAAGGTGTGTCCTGCTCTGTTTGGGTGAATCTTTACTGCTAAGTAACTACTCTTTAGAACTAGTGCAATTGAAAGTATTAAATGAGACGTCTGCATTGAATCACATAGAACAATGACTGTCTGTAAAACAGATTTCAGACTTAAGAGCTATTCATTTTATTTCCATAAAGTTGGGCTAAAATACTGCCTGTAACTATTTATTATTATATGTATATCAAAGAAATTTTAGTAGTTTGGAGCAAATTCTTATTTTGCCTATAGGTTTAGTTAGGTTGAAGAATTTGAATTGAGCCCTGACTTCATTTTACTAAGCCACAGGGAAAACTAAGGAAAATAAGATACAGTACGAGTGTCCCTGTTATCTGTGAACTTATGCAAAGGTAGGACTTTGAAGAAAAACACATGACAAGCACATAAGGAAACAAAGACACAAAGTAGAAGTGACTCTCTTAAATTATAATCTGCTAAACAGTGTCAGGGCTGAGAGTCCAAATTTCAGGCCTATGCCCTTCTCATTGATTATATCTTTGTTTCAAAAGAACAGGTTGGAATAGATAAACAAAATGTAGGCTAAGTACTCAAAGAACTTATGTATATTCATCAAGTTGACTCAGATCTGTGGCTGTAGTTGTATTTTCTCATTTACCATTGGTGTTTCCAGGCTAGCCCAGCACTTGGCTTTAGCTAGGTGTGCAACAAATATTTGTTAAATAAATACACATTTGTATTTGATCACCTTTTATATGAGTGATTTATTATTTTTCATAAAGTAAGTCCTCTGTGCTTTTATAGTTTAGTTTGCAATATAAACATAATAAGTCCTGAAAGGGAAGTAGTAATAGAACATGATTAAAATAAAAAGTAGTACCTGAAAATACCTTTTTCTTTTTGCTTTCTTTCTTTCTTTCTTTCTTTCTTTCTTTCTTTCTTTCTTTCTTTCTTTCTTTCTTTCTTTTTTTTTTTTTTTTCCAAAGGAAGCTCTATATCCAATATGGAGCTTGAACTTGGAATCCTGATTATCAGGAGTTACATGCTCTCCCAACTGAGCCAACCAGGCACCCCAATAACTCATTTGTTTCTAATTTTTTTTGAGAAAACTGAAGTAGTCAAGTCCAAGGAGAGGATTCCCAAACCACCTTGTTTAAAAACAAAATTTATGTATAAGTCTTAAATCATGTACTTACATGAGACTATTTTGCTGCTTATATTATCAAATATTTTCTTTCCTGTCAGAATGAGAGAAATAATTATAATGGTTTACTTAAGAATTCAGTGCAATGATTTTTATGTTAATTCCAAAGGTGGGGTGTCAATTCTTCATAATTATTGAAATTCTTACACGAATCATTTTGAATTTTAATTTTGGTTTAAAATTAAATGTGATTAGTGTGTTTTTGTATAAGATGGGAAATAATGCATGTGTAGGATTCTGAAATGGTTGTGTATTGACTTAGATAAGATTTAAGTTCTTAATGAGATCCATGTATAGCTTTCGAAAGATTTTTAGATTTTACTACTGTATTATTCCCTTTAACTCACACAAATAGTGAGGCTTTCTTATACTCATGTATTTTTTATGTTTTTCTCTGAGCCTGGCTTCTAATTGAGCTCCTTCTGGAGGACTGTGTCACACCAATATGATTCTTGTCTACACATACTCAAAGATTTCTTAGAAAACAATACTGTAGGAATATAAAGCTTGACATGTGCTCATTGTGAGAAGTGGGAAAGTGACAGATGTGGAGAACGTTTCTGAGGAGTCCAACTGGTCTACAGGCGAGCACAACCGTATCTGATTAGGCCGACAGTTCTGACTATCCAATTTGTACAAGATCCTGGAGGTCTCATTGTTTTTCAGCTCACTTAGCAATTAATGGTGCCATTGTTTTTGGCCAGCCCATTTGCAGAGAGATATTTGCTGTCAGAATCAAAGCTTAAGAAGATATAATGAGAGTAACCGAAGTGACTCTTACTATATAAAGCCCACAAGCTATGATTGTGAGCTTAGAAATTCAGGAAATTCTTTCACAAATAAGTGCCACTTATATTTTTTCAAAGGGCTATCAGGGAAATCTGAACTGTAATTAAAATGAGCTCTTTGAAAGTTTTCTTCAGTTATAATTATGAAATATATTTAATAATATATTATATATAATATAAATAATATCTTAAATATATTTCTTTTTCTTTCCTTTTTAAAACTATATTCTGAGAATTATTTTGAATAATATTAATAATATTATTTTGAAAGCTTATTCCTTCATGTCATCAGAATGATGATATTTTAAAACTTTTCATAAAAGCTTATTAAAGCAATGAGTTTGCCACTTCACTTAAAGTTATAATAGTGAACCATTGAGAATCAGGATAACTCTCCACCTCTAACCCTCTCCATAACTTTGGTTGCATTCATTGAAAATATGCTTTGGGCTAGATCTTGATTTAAAATAATGAAATCAGGTTCTAAATAGAGTAGAAAAATTCAATGTTCCCGGACACTTTTATAAGTGCAAGGCATGATTTAAAAAATTCTGTGAGTGGGGAGCTCTTAGTAGACTTATGTCCAGAAAAATAATATTAAAACCAATGATTTATTAAAATACAATGGCTTTAGAAAACTTGAAAACCAAAAGGAGGGGAAAAAAAGTACCTTGAATACTAACATTGTCCTATAATAATATTTAAGGTTATAATAATAATCAAGGGGAGGATATTAGAAAGTTCTCTTCTTACAAAGTAATAAAGTTGCTTCTGCCAGTTTTGGCAAGCCCTTTGTTTGATTTTTAGATGGGTCTGGGCTGAGCACATGGAAATGATTCAGCTATGACTCCACCACAAAAAAAAGACTCTTCAATAGCATTTTCATTATCTAATGTTGACATCAGATTAATCTTTATAAAAATAAAGCCACATAACTCTATTGTCTGTACATTTCATATAATTTACTGCAAAGATAAAATTTGTTAATAGAACATAGACAATCGTCAATGCAATTACCTTTTTCTTTTTCTTATTTTTCAGCTTATTTTTCACTTTTGATATTCATTTTCTCAAAAATAGCTTCTCTGTTGGTAGTTAGATACAGAAAAAGTAATCCACTCTGGAGCTAGAGGGACTAAGTCTTGAAAATTTTCCAATGTTATCATGTTATTTACCTAGAGACATAGTGTATGTTGGTATGCATATTTTTGCGGTAAATTTGGTTCGGAGATATTTACTAAGCAGAGATAGGTTAGAATTTGTGTTTAGCCCTTGAGATAGCATTAGTATGAAGTAAGAATATTTTGTTAAACTGGCATTTAACCACTTTTCAACTCTGATGATTCAGTGAACAGGGCAGTAGTATCTCAAAATTATGATCTATTCAGTAGAGGTACATTAGGTATAAGGGATTCTTATCTGAAAATCTTATGTTGAAGTACAGCTCCTTTTCCTTTTCTTAGTATTTATATAAGAAATATCTTCAACTTTCCCTTTTCTTTCTATTTTACCCTTGTAAATCACCAGTGGCTTTACCATCTACTTACTCATGGATGATTTTTGAATATACATCCCTGTTTTCAACCTCTCCTTTGTGCCTTACAATGAATCACTCCCTCTCTAGTTTCCTGTGGGCATCTTTTCACTTGATATGTCCTCATACTTCAAAATTGACATTTACCAACTCAGTGTGTAGTCTTTCTTCTCCTGACTGATTTGCCTTCTGACTACCCTAAATCTCACTGCCTGCACCATCTTCCAACATATTAATTACCAGGTTTGATGTGGATGTTTTACCTGACCAGCCCAGTGTGCCATTCTTCCCACTGATACATATGCATTCCTTCTGAGGTTATGTACAAAAACATATATAAGAATGAAGTGTATCATAGCTGATTTAATTAGCAAAGGATAACAGGTTTGTTATGCTTCTCTGTTATTTCCTTCTAAAACACTGATCTTTTCTTTTGGAATATTACTAAGATTTTTCATACTTCCATGGCATACTTAGTGTCCACATTCCAGTTCAGTGTCTATGTGACTTGCTACTGGGGACAGAACACAGCACCTTACAAGTCACAGGTGCTTAATAAATGGTTGGTGATTCATTAAACTATCTGAAAATGCTATTTAGAATACTTAAAACTTTATTTTTCTTGAAAATTTTTATCTCCCTATACCAGCCTGAGTGACTGTTTTAAAAATGCAACATAAGGGGCGCCTAGGTGGCTCAGTTATTAAGTGTCTGCCTTTGGCTCAAGTCATAATCCTGGAGACCCAGGATCGAGGCCCACATCGGGCTCCCTGTTTGGTGGGAAGCCTGCTTCTCCCTCTCTCACTC
Organism: Spilogale gracilis; assembly: GCA_004023965.1. Taxonomy (NCBI): domain Eukaryota; kingdom Metazoa; phylum Chordata; class Mammalia; order Carnivora; family Mephitidae; genus Spilogale; species Spilogale gracilis. Next base: position 59,779 of record PITA01001731.1, read on the forward strand.
CCCCTGCTTGTGTTCCTTCTCTAGCTGTGTTTCTCTCTGTCAAATAAGTAAATAAATAAGATCTTTAAAAAAAAAAAAACAACAACATAAACTGTACATCTAAAACCGAAGCTGTCTTCTTTGCTAATTGATAATTTCAATGTTTTTGCTCTTGTAGGCATCAGTGATATTTACATAGCATCTTCAATTTTCTGTTTTTTACTAAGATAGTTGTACAGTTAAAAAATATTGTTAGGGGTGCTTGGGTGACTCAGTTGGTTAAGCATCTGCCTCCAGCTCAGGTTATGATCTCAGGGTCCTGAGATCCAGACCCATGTTGGGCTTCCTGTTCAGCTGGGAAGTCTGCTTCTCCCTCTTCCCTCCTCCTGCTTGTGCATGCTTGTTCTTTCTCTTTCTCAAATAAAATTTTAAAAAAGTATTGTTAATTCCATATACAATCATGTGATATCTTCTCTGTCTATTCTGTTAGTATTTTGAGTTTGGGCTTTGTTGTTCACTGGCAAGTAATTACTGGGCTTTGGATTCTGAAAGTGTGGTATAAATGCCTGGAACCAGGTCATCATGGAGGAAATGGCCTTCTGCCATATTTTTCTGTTGGCCAAAGTTCTCAAACTCATGGTTCTCTTAGGACCTTACTTTCAACAAGTACCATTTAATTATTTAGAAAAAGCTGAACTTCTGAGAGAAATGTGACATGAAATGTATTGCAATACCACATGTTCAATTTAAGGCAATGCAGGTTAGCAGCTAATAGGAAATCATGTGACAGTAACAAGATGGCCCAATTTTTCACTTGGATGATTTCTCTACAAAAGTCTAAATAGCAAGCTCCACAGAATGTTTGCTTCACACAATGCATTTTTAAACGTTTTAACTTCAGAATGTCTAAGTAGTGTATGGTATAACATAGTACAGCCTGCTATTTGTAAAAAAAAGGTGACCATGATTTATCAATTTTTAACCTCATTTGTCTTTTTAATTCTTGGTGAATTTATTGAGACTGTGAAAGTTTCCTTGTTGATGTTGGCAAAGAATAAGATGACAAAATGCAGTGTAACATGTGGTTCCAACTCGCTTGAAGTCTAATCCTAAATGCCTGAGTGAGTTATGGGATAATGGGATGAATATTAGCATCAAGCCACTAGGAAAATGCTGAAACTTTCAGTTTTCTCAAGACCATTTGTAGTTTATAGCAATATATATATATATGCCTTATAATGGCTTCTGCCCTTGAAAATATTATATGAAATACTTAAAATTCTTGGAATTATATATTTTATTGAAATACTAAATGCATAGGAATTTTGAAAAAATATGTATTTAGATTATAGAGACTTAGCAAAATACAGTCACCCTGATCATCAGCTTAAGCATTTGACTTGATGTTTACAAATTTTGGGTTGAATTATGTAGCTAGAGACTATAGAAGTATATGCAAATATCAGTATACTTGATAGTGTCAACATTATATTTACCTTTTGCTGGAAAAAAAACCCCTGAAAAAACCTTCAGGTTTAATAACTAATACATTTATTAGAACCCTAAAAATTAGTCTTTATGGTGTGGAATTTGGATTTTTTTTCTAGCATAATAAATACATCCAGAAAAAGCAAGATTTTAGTAGATCCAGACTAATACATTATTATTTCTACCACTCTAAAGCTTTAAACACCTACATGCCTGGGGGCATAACTTTGGACATTTTCAAATCAAATACTATAGAATAAAATATTTATAAATATGGAGCTGTTGGTGAAAATTTCAAGTAATAGTCAAAAATATATCAAGTATAAAATGTGTGCCATGGAGGCAACAAAAACCTATATAACCTTCATTAAATATCTCTTTCTGGTTAAGTGAAAAACCTGAAGTATTCAGAGAAAAAAGTTAAGTGCCAAGAGTATGAACGTCATTTCACATACAATAGAAATGAAAGTTCTCTGTCTTTCACACAAAATGAATTTTATGTACTATTTCATTAATTTTAATCCTGACAGTAATCTTGTAGGATATGAAGATAGTGAGTCTCAGAAACATTAAAAACATTGCCTGTAGCCACAGAAGTAGTGATTGACAAGGCTAAATCTTACACATGCCTGCTGTTCTCTAAAACTAATGCTGTTTCCACTGAGAGAGAGAGAGAGAGGAGAGAGAGAGATTATTCATTTATTAGTAAGAGTCGAGAGCAGAAAATAATGTGGAATCTGGTAAGCAGCTTAAATTTAATGGAATAAATAAGCTTTAAGCCTCTTCCTAGAATTGAAATAATTTAGGTAGGGGAAGAGCTCTCCAGATTGGGGTAATGGCATAAACAGCAAGATAGGCATGTAAGGCCTTTCTTCTAAATAGTGGCTTTTAGATAACTTTCTAAAAAATTAACATCATATGTATTTTTTAGGGGTACAGGTCTGTGATTCAGCAGTCTTACACAGTCCACAGTGCTTACCATAACACATACCCTCACCAACGTCTTTAGATAACATTTGTTCTAGTCCTACTACTCGGTACTCTCTTGTAGAGCCTCATCATTTCATTTTAAATGATTGCCAGAGGCTTCAAACTAAATCAGTCTCCAACAGTGTCTTCTTCATCTAATGTAGACATCAGATTAATCTTTATAAAATATGCATTCATTCATTCCTTCATTATCCATTTATGAAGGCTTACCTACCATGGGCCAGCTACTATGCTAAGTGTTGGAAATAACACTTAATAAAGTCAAAATGTAGTCTCTGCCTTTTTGGATGTCTTAGTAACCACTGAGGAAATCATTTGAAATATGATTTTAAGGCTCAGAGAGGAAGTGTTGTTACCAATGAAAATTTAAGGATCACCTTCAAATTAGTGATAAACGTAAGTGATTGCTTAGGAGATAGATATGGGAGGAGGGGCGGAAAGAAACCTGGAGGAAGGCCAAAATCTTTAAGGGTAATGAATTTAAGAGAAAGAGCAGGTGATGGAGGAGAAACTCAAGGAAATTAAAGAGAACAGAATAGTCCTTGGAGGGAATGCTGTTCAGTTGTCAGTTGGATTTCACCTTCACCAACTACACCAAGTAGCACAATGTAATTTACATGACATATTCTGGGGTGGACAGTTATCAGTTAGCAGGCATAAACTGATATACCCTATCCTGCTATACTTACTTCTTTCACTTAGGAAATTGACAAATGTTTTACTGGTGTTAATTTACGAGGCATAAAGGCTGAAAAAAGGGCAAACTTGAATCTAACATTGACATTTCATTCCTGTACTTTAAATAGTTTGATCAGAATAACCCATGACTCATAATTGATGCATAAGTGAACACATTTTGATATTTAAGAAATGAAGTAATATACATATTACTAAATATGATAATGCTAGTAATTTTCTCAATTTGTGCTTAAGGATATGTCACCAACTGTGGTATTAAACTTCATTTGAAATTCAAAACATTGAAGTTAATTTTTAAACATTTTTATTGAGTTGAAGCTAGAGAGTTAAAGAACAATTAAGTTAATTAAAGTTCGACTATATATACATGCAGTGGATACATTTTGTACTAATGAAGTCTTACTGCTTAGCTCACTATTCACCTAGTAAGCCTGGAATTTTAAGTGTTGGTCTAGTTATTTTGAACTCATAGCTTTAAAAATACGGGAATCTCATTTAACATAGTATCTGTGATTTAAAATTAGATTAATTGTCCCCTACACTGTACTCTTCTCTGTCACTTCTTTCCCGATTACAGTTATTTGATTAGTTCCTGAACCTTTGGCAAATTGAGTAAACATATATATCATATCACATGATCATATATACCCATGAGCATATGGATATGTGTACACATGTACAATAATAATGGATATTTAAATTTCTGAAACATTGTCAGATGCACTGCATATAGAGATTCAAATTTCCATATCTTTATTTTATTTCTATTTTTATTTTACAGATGTAGAAATGGGAGCCCAAAGAAATTAACTAACTTGTTGGTTATATAACTATTTTATGGGACCCTAGATCTTGAAGTCAGGTCTCCTGGTTGTTAGTCAGTTTATTCCCATGTAAATTATGCTCATATGTTTCTTTTCTTTTCTTTTCTTTTCTTTTCTTTTCTTTTCTTTTCTTTTCTTTTCTTTTCTTTTCTTTTCTTTTTTTCTCACATGCCATAGAATAAAGGTGTTGATTTATAATCTTTTACAATTTAATAAATGCTTAAGATTACATGTATTTATACTATATCTATGCAATACATCAAACACACAAAGTACCCATTTAAAACAAGACAATTTACCTGCCAGTAAATAAACATTTTTACTCCCAGATATAAGCTAGTTTAGTTAAATTATAAAGATTCTATTAGAATACATCCACTTGAAACTTTTGCAAATGTCTATATGCAGTTGCACAATATATTTTCACACTCAATTTTATTGAAACATTTTATTCCTAAAAAGAGGAAAAGAAGTACAGAATGACTCAAAATGTCATATCTAAACATCATTTCCAGGACATTTTTTAAGGATAGAAAGAGTAAATTAAAAGTAGATGTGTAAAAAGTAGAGTATGTTGGTGGCCTCAGGAAAGAAATGATTGCAATGTAAACTAAAATGAAATTCCTCTCTGGGAAAAAAGTAATTTAGCTTCATGAACAGCTGCACCTCAGAGGGTCAGGCATATGAGCAATTAAAATTAAACAAGCTGATTTTAATATGCCTTAGTAACTGTGATTGATCTTATAGAGCTGTTGTTGACTATACATCAAGAAACAATTTAGGATCCAGTTTAAAACAAAGTTTATAATCCTTGTTTAATGGATTTTGGTACCTCAGGCTATACAGTGCTGTAAAAATGATTAAAATGTGCCCCGTCTCTGTGTAATCAATAAAACCTCTCTCTAAAATTAGGTTCCAAAGACTCCTCAGCAGGCTTGGCAGTGCCATGTCTGTAGAATTCCAAATAAGCCATCTATCATTATTTCCATACACAAGGTTCATTAGACAGCTCATTCTTTAGCTTATTAGCACCAAAGTCAGCTAAACAATCAAAGCAAAAGGTCACCTTTAACAATACCTAGTTAAACCAAAACATACATCAAGACATTATTAATTCAATACATCAAAATGCAATGGTAAAAATTTCTAGAAGGTCAATAAAGGGTTATTGTTAAAAGCACTGAAGATACACACATTTGTTAAAGAAAAAAATTCTAAAGTGGCCATTCTCTAAATTCTTAGAGATGGATTTAGCCTGTTACTGAAATCTGTGAATACAAAAACCTCATTTAGGTTATATTATTTTAAAACATTTTTCTTTTGTATATCATGAAATTGAACTTGTAGTTTTTATGAAATGAATGGACAAAATCAGTACCTTGAAGTTATTTTAAATTCTTTTTAAGATTATGCATCACCCATAAGCATGTGTTTTCTGAATGTATTTGGTGTTTCTTAAATTGCATTTTCGTCACTAATATTTTATGATAGAGTTCTTTATTATAAAGAAGTTGATGCATTTCAATTTTACAGTTGATACAGCTAAAGAAATTTGAAGTTTAATTTTTATATACATTAAAGTTCAGTTCACCTCCTGGTGAATGTTCTGCTGTTAAGTGAATCTAATGAGAAATGCGTGTAAGCTCAGTACATATGTGCTCAACTTATCCAGTGTATCATATGAATAAAATAATACATTAACTTAATGCCTCTTTATATGTCCTTACTTATAATTTACTCAACTCTCTTTTATTTTATTTTATTCTAATTTTATATACTCAGATAAACTTAGTGGTTAATAGGATTAACTTCTATATCCGTAGTTAAGATATATCTTATGTAGGTAGGTTGTGTACTTACCTTAATCTAATGTCCTTCAATTCTTTGATCTAATTGCAAAGTAAATGAATGCATATTTGTGTTTCTGTTGGATCAGTTTGGGCCCATAAGAAAATATTTTGATAATTGTTAGCCAGGAATGAAGAAAAATATCTCTTGTTGAATATTTATAATAACTCCACTGAAAGCTTTGTCACTGCTTGTGTATGATGAGTCAAATATTTGTTAATGGCACTGTGTGCCAGTCTAGTGAACGTTTGGGCTCTTGTAATCCCTCCCAAGCCAGCACTATGCTTTAACTGCCATCATTATGTTTATTTCTGTTTGACACTTTCAGATCAAAGTGTTTCTCCCTGCCCTCCCCAAATACCCTGTTCTCACTGCCACTGGGATATATCACTTAATTAAGAAATGTAAATCATTCCACTGTTAAGAAACTTTTTCTTTTTCCATTCTTCTGTCACACTAAGACATCATAGTGAAGATGTAGGAGGGGAAATGGGATTTACTATGCTGATATAAAGGTTTTATAAGAACTTGAAGAATGGTCGGGAAAGATGCCAAAAGAAAGGAGAGGCAGGAGGAATTTAAAGAGAAGATATTGACTTGAAAAGTTAGGAACACTTACTTGTGGAGCATAAGGAGTAACATGGAGGACAGTGGGAGAAGGAAAGGAAATGTGAGCTGGGGTAAATCAGAGAGGGGTATGAAGCATGAGAGACGTTGGACTTTGAGAAACAAACTGAGGGTTTTGGAAGGGAGGGGGTGGCGGGATAAGTGAGCCTGGTGGTGGGTATTGAGGGCAGTAGTTGCATGGAGCATTGAGTGTGGGACATAAACAATGAATGTTGGAACACTGAAAAAATAAAATAAATTATTAAGAAAAAGAAAAGTAATGAAGAGCTTAGGAGTGGGATGAGAGGCTTAGTGTTTTTAAAATTGATTCAGGACATTTTAGAGAATCAGAAGAAAAGCATTACAGACATCAATATACCTGATATTCATAATAATCCAAGCAGTTAAAAATATATAAATAACCAATGGTATTGTCCTTTTGTTTTGTTTCTCTTTTGAGGATTTAAGTCTTGTCTAAAGTCTAAAGAATAGACTTAAATGTTAAGATTATAATAGTATGGCACTGGGACTAATGACCTACTGGAAGATACTGGACTATTTCTAATCAAGTATCTTTGTTGTTCAAGTGTGTAAAATTGAAGAAGTGAAAGAACTTTTTAATTTAGTGCTATTCTTAATGATCAATAAATAATTATGACTGATAACACATAGGGTATTATTCTATACAAGGAAATGACTGGCGTTATTGGTAATAAATTTGGGAGGTAACTGCATGTTGTAGAGCACAGTGTTGGACTTTCTTCAGTTGCTTGCATAGGTTGGTTTTTTAAGGGACATAATCACTGTGCTGGGTTCCAAGGCTTTAACTCCTCCCCATCCACCCCACCACCATTTAGAATAACTCCAGTGGTGCAGAAATATTTAACATGTTCCCCCATCAGTCCATCCTTTGAATGTCTTAGGATCAAAAGGATGCCATAGTTCTACTGGATTTGGGTAAAGCAGTGTCTCTTTTCCATGATTACTTTTTATGGCTCCAGGTGGAAGCTTAAGTGAATGTATTTTGATGTCAGATAAACCTATTTTGAATGCTATGTGACTGCTCCCTCATCTGTAAAAGGTAATAATGCCTATCTCAGGAAATTGCTAGAGGGTTAACTATAAACTGCCTAGCAAAATATCTGGCACATATTAAGTGCTCAATAAATGTTAATTATTACTATTATGGTGAGCTCTCAAATTGCTCTCTTGTGGAGTTTATAGGTCTTCAGGAGGTATATTACCTTTTAAATGCTGCCTCAAGTTCTGTTTGCTTCACAAACAGTTTTATTGATAGGCAGTAATATTCAACTTCATTTCAAAGTAAACAACTCTCCTTTTTAGGGTAAGTGGAAAAGAATAGGAGATAAGGAATATCATGGAAAGAAACTGACAATAACAGAAGACCAGCTGCACGCAGGGCAGTGGAAAGAGATTTCTGGAACAAATTGTCTGTGGATTCCCACCCCCACTCCCCTCGACCCCTCCCCACTTCTGTTTCCACCTTTTTATGTGAGTGCTCCTCACACAGGCCTGCTCTGAATGGCAAAAGAAGAGCGGAGCAGGGGTCAAGGATGGGTCCCAGCCATGGTGTGCTCTGTAACTATCTGAATGCAGGAGGAAATACCAAGCCCTATAGATGTTTCTATCAGCTGTTCATTTACTTATGTATTTAAAATATTTATTAAAGACCTTGTAGATAGTGCAGATGATGAAAAAATAAGAGAGTATTTGTCTTCAAGTGAGTCACAATCTAACACTATAGACAACCAACTGAAAGAAGGCCAGCATGTGATGGAATCACATAGTGAGACCATGATTGAGACAAGGTGAGGAGGAAGTAGTATACTTTATGTTTACAGAATTAAACTGAAGTCTTGGGTTTTGCTTAATTTGAGCGTGAAGGTGTATTTTTATTCTTGACAGATGACTGCCCAATGTTTGGTGTTGTGTACATTTTCTTTTCCATCAAGAAAATAAAACTTAGTCCATCTATCTGTGCTTTTAAAATCAGATGCCTTTTACAAAGATGGGAAGTTACTGATTTTTTTAAAAGAGAGAACTGCAAAGCAGAATGCTTTATTAGTGCTTGGGCAACAGCAGGCCAATAGGAAGAGTATCAGGACCAGCAAATGCTGTCATTTCCTAAGGGTAGATATGCTCAGTCTCATACCCTTGATGGAATAATACCTGGTCTCTAGAGATTCTTGTGAATGAAAAAAATGGTAAAATCTGCTTTTTCAACCGAGTAATTCTCTGCCACCCTACATTGAAGACAGCTAAGCTCTGATTGGTTATCAAACTATGCATCTTTCAATTGTTTCTTTTCCATTTGAAACCCAAGGAAGGAAAAGTGGGTAATCAGTCATCATTCCTTTGCTTAAAACTGTGGGTCAAATCTTATGTAAATACAAGGAAAATTCCAGAGTGAAAAAAACTGTTATATATGATTTTTTAGCTTCCTAAGTTTTAAATTTTTTACAATGAATAATGTCAACAATAGTTGATGAAACAAGAATAGTATGGAAATAGAGATTTTATAATAATTCAGATTTTGCCACTCTTGCTTTATCTAGTTGTTATTGTTTGCTTTTTTTATTGGTAAGGTATCTTAAAGGTCATTGCTTTTGTTCCATTTATCTGGATAGCAACTAATTATCAGTTTATAGAAATGTTTTTCATTCCTTTTCTGGTTACAAAGAACTCTCTCATATAGATACACTATAACTCATTCATATTCTATGGTTGGGCAATTTGCTTGTTTATAATATTTTACTATCAATAATTAAATTTATACACTTGAAGTATTATATTTGAGGAGGCACATATATATTCTAGGTGAATTTTTAGAAAGATTCCTAAAAGGATCCTAGAGGTTGGATTGCTAGTTCAAACGTAAATATCATTTATTGAGTATTGTCAAATTCCTCTTGAGTGTTTCAGAAGACTGTTTACTTGCCAACATAATGAGTTGCCACTCTGATAGGCAAGCAATGACACTGAAATGCCGTTTTCACTCATATTTCTCTTGTTATAAGTGGAGCATTGCATATTTCACGTGTTTAAGTGTCCTTTACATATTTTCCAGAGGGATGGCTACTCATGTCTGTTTTGCTATTTTTTTTCCTGAATTTTAAGAACATTTTTCCAGATATATTTTGCAAATATTGTCTGCCAATTTGTCATTTGTGTTTTGACTTGATGTTTCTTGCAACTTTTAAAAAGATCATCATATTTATCTTATCTCTTATTGCTTCTGAATTTGGCATCACAAATTATTTACCTATAATACTTGTGTAGATGTTTCTTTTTCACTTATTCTCTGATCATAAAATGTGTTATGTATCCATTTTTCAAACAAATGTGAGATACAGGGTTTGCAGATGCCCTTTACCAGACTGAGAAATGTTCTTTTATTTTTAGTTTGCTGGGAGTTATCATGAGTGAGTGTGAATTTTACAAAATGTTTTTTTATCATTTGATACAGTGATGGGATTGATCTCCTTTATGTTAACATAGAATTAGTTTTCTTAATATATTACCAGGCTCTCATTCCCAGAAGAAAACCTGCTTTATTGGTAGATTTTACTTGATTTTATATTTCTACACAGTTTAGTATCTATGTTTATGAGGGATAGTGTTCTGCAGTTTTCTTTTGCTTTTCTTTTTTCTTCTTTATGTCTTTTTTTTTTTTTTAAATGTACTATCTTTTGTCTGTTTTGGTACCAGGGAAAGACTCATCTCATAAAATATATTGGAAAGTGTTCCTTTGTCTTTTATTTTTAGGATGAGATTGGTTTAGAGTTGGTTATAGTTCCTCTTTAATGTTTGGTGAAATTCTCCATTGGAAGTGTCTTAGCCTGGAGATTTCTTTTCTGGCCAGAAGTTTTAAATTATTCTTAATAGTTATAGCTGTTCAGATTACATATTTCCTCTTGGTGAGATTTGGCAGGTAATGATTTTCAAGGAATTTCTTTAGTACATTCAAACTGTCAAATTTATGTGTGTAGAACTTCTTCAACCATTTTTTAAAACCAGGCAACATTATATTAAATAGTTTGGTACCTTTGGTAGCTGATCAATAACTACCTTCCCAATTTCATTGCACTAGTGTGTCGAGACATTGTAATAAGGCAAAAAAAAAAAATTAGCTGAAATGATCAGGTTGTTTAGCACATCTCAGTGCTAGCATCAGTATATAAAATAACCTTTCTAAATTCTGAAATAAGTGGAAGTCAACAGAAAAAAACTTACAGTAGCATCAAAAGTGTGAAATACTTTAACAAATATGCCAGCCTTGTATATCTAAAACTGTAAAATGTTGCTAAGATAAACTTAAGACTAAATAAAGGTAGAGCTATACCATGTTTATGGACTAGAAGAAACAATATTATTAACCTATTTTTTGTAAGTTTATCTGTAGAGTTACAGCAACCCAGATTAAAATCCCAGTAGACTTTTTGTTGGAATTTATAATTTGATCTTATATATCTATGTATCTATTTACTTGTTTTTCTCCCACCACATAACCTGCCTTGTTTCATTTCACCAAATTCTCCACCCACAAAGGATCATTTAAGTAGCACTTCATTAGGAAGGGCCATTGAGAGAATCCAGGATGCTTTCAAGTAACCATTTGGCTAGATGAATAGAACTTCCAATATGAGGTATCAAAGTGATATTCTTCAACTTCAACAAAAGATGATCTCTGGGCAGTGGAAATGATTATAAACCTAAAACTTAAACCTAGAACTCTTAATTTTCAGAAGAAAACAGAAGGAATTCCTTGGCTTAGACAAAGTTTTCTTAGGACACAAAAAGAATGAATCATAAAACAATTTGATAAATTTTGCTGCATCAGAATTAAAATCCTCTCTTCAAAACATATTTAACAAAATGAAAAGATTACCTAAAGACTGGGAGAAAATATTTGTAAGCATATTTATGATAAGGACTTATACTTGCTGTATAACAAGTACTCCCAAGACTCAAAAATTAGAAAACAATCCATTACAAAATGCCAAAGGACTTGTACAGACATTGAACCAAAGAAGAAAAATGACTGGCAAATAAGCATATGAAAACTCAAGGAAATTTTCTTATGGAAGTGCACATTAAACTCCAATGAGATACTCCTACCTACCAATTTGAAGAGCTAAAACAAAAAAGTAAGCCACAATAGAATTCAAACAACAGCAACTGAGAATACTAAGAGGGGAAAAGTTTCAGGACCATTGGATCTTTCATGTTGCCTACGGAAATGCAACATTGTACAGCCATATATATATAAACCCTACAATCGAGAGATTTCACTCCAGGAGAGAAATGAATATCCACACAAAGACTAAGTTTTATAGCAGCTTTATTCATAATCAGCAAAATTTGGTGTGTTGATTATCTGTTGATGTATAACCAATTACCTTAAAAATTGATTTAGAACAAAAATGTTTTACCATCTCACTTTTTTGTTAGTCAGGAATTCAGGAATGACTTATCCGTCATTCTAGTTTGGGATCTCTCATGTGGCTTCAGCTAAGATATGGGTCAGGATGTAGTCATTCGGAATATTAATTGGGGATGGTGGGCATACATCCACTGTGACTTTCTCACACGGCTATTTAGCTGTTATTCGCTGCTGGCAAAAGGTCTCTATTCCTTGCCATGAGGCTTTCTCTAGAGGGCTGCTTGAATATCTTCATGGCATGTCACCTAGGGAAGATTGACTGGGTGTGATTAAAAAAAGAAAAACAAAAAGTAGACAATACTTCTCTGCCTCTTAACTCCTCTATCACCACGTTATTCTTTTATTTGGAAACATGAATCAGGCACCTACCATGTACCACAATCTAGGCGTGGTAGTGGAAATGGCAAAATAAATGAGACAAACCTCTTGCCTTTAAGTACTTTCTAGTGTGTCTGTACAAATGGACACAAAGTAGAGTTCTTGAATATAGCTTTGTAAATTATTGAATATATCTTTTTGTGAAATCATATTCACTGAAGCATATAATGTAGTTCTTTCTTAAAAATACAGATCAAAATATTATTAATTGCCATAAAAAGTTTGTTTTTTTCTATAGCTATTTCAAAATCATTAAAAGGACATCTACATTTTTAGAGTAAAGCTTTAGAATCCAATATGGAGTAAAAATCCATGTTTTAGTATTAGAAATTACCAGTATAATATCCATCTCTATGAAAACTTAGGACTATCTTCATTCACAGCTTCTACATATAATGGAACAAATAACCTATGAAATTCTGATCCTTTTTATATTTCTTTATTAAAAAAACTGATCAAACTATCATTTCAAGTGTTATTGAAAATAACACTTATTGTAACTGGGTGGTGTTCAAGGCATTCCCTTAAACTGAATAACTTTTAAAAGCAGAAGCCCCTTATGCCCCTTTGTGATTACATCCTCTTCCTAATACTAACTGTTGCCCTGAAATCTGTTGGTGTACATTAGTTTTGCTTGTTTCTGGTCTTTATGGAAGTTGAGTTATAACTGTGTGTACTCTTTCTAGTCACTGTCATTTAATGTTATATCTTGAAACCCATCCTGTGCTGCATATGATTTTTAAATCATTGTTTCTCATTTCTGTGCATTCCTTGTGAAAACCACAATCAGGCATTTTGAGTAGTTTCAAGTTTGGAGATACAGCAGAGTATTGCTGTAAACATTTGATTGCATAGTTTTTGTTCACATATGTATACATTTCTGCTAGACATATACCCAGAAATGGAATAGCTGGGTGTAGGATAGGCATATGCTCCGATTTAGAAGATCCTGCTGAAGATTTTGAAAGTGATTATATATATATAGTTTATCTTGAGATTTTCTCTTGCTTGCTTCTCACTCCTTTCCAGTAAAATGCCAGTCACAGCATAGAACAAATATAGGCATTGCCCAAAGTAATCTATAAGAATAGAATTTCTTTGAAATCCTAAAAATATACATCAGCTTTATTTTCTTATTTTCTCACTTGTCTGAGTTTAACAAAGGTACAGTTACTGATTGCTTAAATTATATAATATCTATCCAAAATATGAGTAAAATTGAAGCACCCAGAACATCACTGTCAGCTATATATAATCTAGTATGCCATCTTCCTACTCATAGGGATAGCCCAATTTGAGAAGTATGGGTATAGACTAATACTGAGATATAATCAGGGCAGAATGGAGCTAATGTCTGTTTAGTATCTACTGTGTGAGTCACTGTCTGCAACTAGCATGGACATAATAATCTCATTACCCTTCATCCTATGAATCCTCTTGAGGGAGATATTGCTATCCTCATTTTTATAAATTAAAAAAAAATAGAGGATATATAGGATGTATCTAGTCTATTTCATTGAGTTTGTGGTTTATCAGTTTTTAGAAGTGGAATTTTTGCTATATTTTGCCAGTTTCTATGGGAAGGATGGGGAGTAGGAGGACAGAAGATGTGTTTGAAAATGCTCTGAACTAGATTAATTTATTTATTTATGTTATATTATGTCACCATACAATATGTCATTAGTTTTGATGCAGTGTTCCATGAGTCATTGTTTGCATACAGCACCCAGTGCTCCGTGTAATCCATGCCCTCAATACCTAGCACCAGGCTAACCTATCCTCCCACCCCCACCACTCTAAAATCCTCAGTTTGTTTCTCAGAGTCCATAGTCACGCATGGTTCATCTCCCCCTCCAATTCCCGCTCCCCCATTTGCCTTCATTTTTCCCTTCCTTCTCCTAATGTCCTCCATGGTATTCCTTATGTTCCACAAATAAGTGAAACCATATGATAATAGACTTTCTATGTTTGACTTATTTCACTTAGCATAATCTCCTCCAGTCCCACCCATGTTGATGCAAAAGTTGGGTATTCATCCTTGCTGATGGCTGAGCAATATTCCATTGTACATATGGACCACATCTTCTTTATCCATTCATTTGTTGAAGGGCATCTCAGCTCTTTCCACAGTTTGGCTATTGTGGACATTGCTACTGTGAACATTGAGGTGCATATGGCCCTTCTTTTCACTACATCTCTATCTTTGGGGGTAAATCCCCAGTAGTGCAATTGCTGGATCAGAGGGTAGTTCTATTTTTAACTTTTTGAGGAACCTCCACACTGTTTTCCAAAGTGGCTGCACCAACTTGCCTTCCCACCAACAGTATAAGAGGGTTCCCCTTTCTCCACAGTTTCTCCAACATTTGTTGTTTCTTGTCAATTTTTGCCATTCTAACTGGTGTAAGGTGGTATCTCAATGTGGTTTTGATTTGAATTTCTGATGGCTAATGATGAATATTTTTTCATGTGTCTGTTAGCCATTTGTATGTCTTTGTATGTCTCCTTCTTTGGAGAGGTATCTGTTCATGTCTTCTGCCCAGTTTTTGACTTGATTATTTGTTTATTGGGTGTTGAGTTTGAGAAGTTCTTCATGGATCTTGGATACCAGTCCTTTATCTGCAAATATCTTCTCCTGTTCTGTGGGTTGTCTCTTTGCTTTGTTGACTGTTTCCTTTGCTATGCAGAAGCTTTTTATCTTGATGATGTCCCAAAAATTCATTTCTGCTTTTGCTTCCCTTGCCTTTGGAGATGTGTCTTGAAAGAAATTGCTGTGGCCAATGTCAAAGAGGTTACTGCTTATGTTCTCCTCTAGGATTTTGATGGATTCCTGTCTCACACAGAGGTCTTTCATCCATTTTGAGTTTATCTTTGTGTGTGATGTGAGAGAATGGTCAAGTTTCATTCTTCTGTATATAGCTGTCTAATTATCCCAGCACTATTTATTGAAGAGACTGTCTTTTTTCCATTGGATATTTTTTTCCTGCTTTGTCAAAGATTATTTGACCATAGAGTTGAGGGTCTATATTTAGGCTCTCTATTTGTTCCATTGGTCTATGTGTCTGTTTTTATGCCAGTACCATGCTGTCTTGGTGACCACAGCTTTGTAACATAGCTTGAAATCAGGCAATGTGATGCCCCCAGCTTTTTCTTTTTCAATGTTTTCTTGGCTATTCAGGGTCTTTTCTGATTCCATACAAATTATAGGATTGTTCGTTCTGAATATTGTAAATTCCAAATATTGTTTGTTACAGAAATACTAATGTATTTTGATTGGGATGGTGTCGAAAGTATAGATTGCTCTGGGTAGCATAGACATTTTAACAATGCTTATTCTTCTGATCCATGAGCATGGAATGTTTTTCCATCTTTTTGTGTCTTTGATTTCTTTCATGAGTGTTCTATAGTTCCTAGAGTATAGATCCTTTACCTCTTTGTTAGGTTTATCCCAAGGTATCTTATGGTTTTGGGCACTATTGTAAATGGAATCAATTCTCTAATTTCTCTTTCTACAGTTTCATTTCTAGTGTATAAGAAAGCAACTGATTTCTGTGCATTGATTTTGTGTCCTGCCACATTACTGAATTACTGGATGAGTTCTAATAATTTGAGGGTGGAGTCTTTTGGGCTTTCCGCAGAAAGTATCATGACATCTGCAAACAGAGAGTTTGACTTCTTTGCCAATTTGAATACTTCTTGTTTCTTTTTGTTGTCTGATTGCTGTTGCTAGGACTTGTAGTACTGTGTTGAACAATAATGGCGAGAGTGGACATCCTTGTCATGCTCCTGATTGTAAGGGAGCTTTTCCCCATTGAGAATGATTTTCACTATGGGTTTTTCATAGATGGATTTTATGAAATTGAGGAATGTTCTCTCAATCCTTATACTCTGAAGAGTTTTAATCAGGAAAGGATGCTATATTTGTCAAATGCTTTTTCTGCTTCAGTTGGGAGGACGATGTGATTCTTCTCTCTTCTCCTACTAGTTTGTTCTATCATATTGATTGATTTGTGAATGTTGAACCACTTCTGCATTCAAAGGATAAATCCCACCTGGTCGTGGTGGATAATCCTTTTAATGTACTGTTGAATCCTATTAACTAGGATCATGTTGAGAATTTTGGCATCCATATTCATCAGAGATATTGGTCTGAACTAGATTTAGAAGACCAGGGTTTAGATCATGTTCTGCTGCTCCTGGCTGTGTTACATAGGCAAGAGTTTTAATTCTTCAGAGTTTCAGTTATCCTTACATGCAAATTAGAGATAATATTCTCTTCCTTGAGTGGGTTTTTATAAGAATGACACATTAAAAAAAAAAGATAACAAAATGATAATGTTGTAATGTTACACCAATTACTTGGTCTCATTGTTTCCATGTGTAATTTTTTTCTGTAATATTTTCCTCAGTGCATGCATGCCCATAACAGAGCTCATTTTTTTCAAAGTCGAGTTTATTGAGGAAAAGCTTATGGTAAAATTCTGCCTTTTTAGAAAGGCTTGCATTGTAGGGCAAAGATTTAAGACTTGGGAAAGTGGTCTTCTCCTTTCAATCTTAGTTTCCAGATATTTACAGTGAAAAGGAAGGTGGCTAGAAAATTTAAAAAATGTGTATATTCCTTTGATACAATTTAGATTTCTGATAATGTTTAGGAAGGATAGTTGAAGTGGGAATGGCTTTTGGAGTGCTAACTGTTGTGATTTTTTAAGATAGGTACATTTTTGTGTCAGTTTATGTTGCAGAAGTAATCATTGAGAAATACAGAAAGAGGTAGAATTAACTGAATTCCTTTTTTAAGAGGTATAATTGACTTGCTTATAAAAAGAACTCTCTTAAATTGATAGCTTATTGATCTACATAGATAAGAGTTTCCTCAAACCTAGAAAGCTCTAGAATATAAAATTCCTGCCAAAAACATTCAAGGCAATTCCAGTTTCTGTATATACAGCAGCATCTAAACAATTTCTCAAAGCATGTAAAGCTCTTCTTGATCACTTTTCCATCCATGTTTTCCAGCATTCTCTTCTAAAGTTGACCCAAGTCTTCCTTCATGCTATCTCTGAAACAGCTGTGTGATGTTACCTCAGGATTCATGTTTTGCTCCTTCCTTTGCCTGGAAGCTATTCTCTGCTCACTTCTCAAAAACTGATTTTAGATCACCCCTCTTCTGGGAAGGCATTTTTTTATTTCCAGTTATAGATTGTGGGCAGTGGACTTTACTTCATTTACTTTGAATCACCAGTGGATCAGATAGTGCTTGGCACATAGTTGACATATGTGATATATACTTAATGAATAAATGAATATCATCATTAAATAACATTTGCATATTTTAGGCATTCTTTAAGAATTTCACATTACTTTGGATGTGAATTTCCTAGAAGTGACAGTGCTTTATCACTGATTATGTGCTATATCCATTTATATTTAAATTTCACCTTGTTAAAGAATAATGTGTAGCATAAATACTAATCTCCAGTAATTTTTAGCCAAGTTGAACATATTTTTACAAATACCAATGTTAAAAACAAAATGCAGTCCTTTATTGTATACCAAATGGCTATGAATGAAGTTTTCTTTTTGATATGACTGAAGACACGAGATTTGTTAAGATGATAGCTTGCCAGTTATTATCAATTACTTCTTCAGCTATTTGGTTATTTTGCTTTAGCAGTTAGCAAAAGCTAATTTGGACTTAACTAAATTGAAGACACTTGATTGATTGATCATGAACATCCGGAAAATTTAATATATATGACACTGTGTGCTTCAGGAAAGAGAAAAAAGAGGGTGATTATGAAAAATGTATTTTAAAGGGTAAGGAATATTTGTTTAAAGGGTGAAGGAATATTCAAAAAAATAGAAGCTCTTTTCAACCCTTTGATCCTTAATATAATGTTATCTTACTTAATTTGCTCTTCTCAAATTGTTCAACTTATTCACTCATAACTGGAAAAATCAAATATTTAAGCATATTACTATCAGTATCTGAGAGTATCTAAGATGTGTTCCCATTTATTAAGAAAGGTAATACTTAAGTATTATACTAGTTTGATAATGCCCTTGACAGAGAACCAAAACAATAAACACAGGCTCTATAGATTTTAATATTTATTTTTATCGACCTGACCCATTTAGTACCTTGACAAACTTCAGTACCTTGACAAATTTCTCCAAAGTACTCTTCAAAAAAGTTGCATAGGAAGTAATACATGTGTAACTCATCGAAGTTTTATCAAGCTAAATATTTTTGTATTTCCTATTCTTATTTTCCACGTGTGATTACGAACTGATCTCCCCAGAACTCTTTAAGAGATTTCTATAAAATGCTGACATGGAGGAAAGCAAATATGCATTTTGATATGTTCACAATATGTTCAGAAACTTGCCTTAAACTTTTAACTGGGCAATATGCTTGAGGACAGAAGTTACCTAAGGTGTTTGTTAATTCTGATGAGGATTGAGAATTTTAGTCAATAATTTATAAATTACTTCAGATTTTAGAAGGAGGTGAGGTTAAGTAAGTTTGAAGAACAGAAAGTAGATATAGGTGCTGATTCATGTTTGAGAGGTTGCTCCTAGAGAAGGGAGAACAGAAGGAAAACATATATATCCAACTTTACAAAGTTAATAACAGGGATTTTCGATTCTTATTTTAAAATAGAATGTACAGGCATAGTCCTACTCCTACTGGGTATAAATCTGATAATTATAATGCAGAAGTATAGGAGTACTGACTGAAGTCTTAGCGTTAGATATAATTTAACCTTGAGCAAAGTAATAAGGTATATGCACATGGTAGAGCATCAGATAGTTCAGGAAAGCTTATTGTGAAACAAGAAACCTCTCTTCCCTCCCTTCCTTAGTAATAGCGTGCTTCCCTAGAGATTTCTGCAACCATTTTCTATAATTAATTATTTTAGTACTAATCTTTGTATCTCTAAATATTATGTTTAATTAGTGATTTATTTGTTTACCAACTATAGATAATGACAGCTATTGTTGTTTTTATAATTTTTCCAGCATACTTCTTCCTCATGATTGTTTTTTTAACTTGTTCATTTCTCTACTTGGAATGTCTTTCTTTATAATATCCTATGTTTACTTCACTCAGATCTCTTCAAATATCATCTCCTTTGAACAGCTGTGTGTCTAAAATAGCTGTTCTCCCCTCCCCCAATTTACTTTTTCTGATTATATTTACCATTACCTGATATTATAAATTTGTTGCATAATGTATTTACTGCCTCTCTCTTATATATAAGTTCTGTAGCAGAGGGTATCTGTTTTGCTTATTGGTGTATGTCTAGTTTCTAGAACAGTGTTAGGCACATTGTATGCATTTTATCAAATATCTTATATTATTATTAACAGAAGCATACCAGTTTCAGTTAAACTTAAGATGGACTTAATAGAATCAAATCTACTGTTCACATGCACAAATATGATTTATCTTTGATATACAGTAGATGTGCTACGTATGTTTATATATGTGTTATGTCTTTGTAACCCTCCCAGTAGTGTTAATAATGAGTACAGTGAGCAAAATGTCCTAATCAGTAAAGCAATACAGTATTATCCAGTCCTAAAAGAAATATCCCCAAGAAGACAGTGTGAGTTTATAATAAGAGTGGGGTATCTGTGTCTATTCTGTGGTTCCCAGTTTCATGCATTCTATCTGCTGGGGACACAGCTACATAAAATGTGTGTTGATATAGGGTGATATAGGGATCATTGAGGATGTGAGTTCCAAGCTCTCAGGGCCTCATTTCCAAACTGGTATCTCAGTTGTATGTTCAAAAATATGTCACCAAGAAAGTCATGTAATGTGTCATTGTGATACATATATAAATCATTTTTATTTTAGAATAATTTCAGATCTACAGGAAGTTGCAAGGATAGTACAGAGTGTTCCTGTACACCATTCACCTAGCTTTTCCAAATGATAGTATTTTATGCAATCATTCATCAGAACCAAGAAATTAACATTGCTGTAGTGCCATTTACTGAAGTATAAGCTTTATTTGGATTTTTCCAGTTATAATCTTTTTCTGTTCCAGGATCTAATCTAGGATATTGCATTGCATTTAATCATAATGTCTTCTCCTTGCCTCCTCCAATGTACAACAGTTTTTCAACCTTCTTTGTTTCTCATGACCTTGACAGTTTTGAAGAGTGCCAAGTCAGGTGTTTTTTGAGAATTTGTGTTTGATAATTTCTGGTGGTTAATCTGGGGTTATGGATTTCTGGGAGGCAAAAGATTTAATGCAGAACATGTTAAAGAAGTTATTTAAATGGAAGTCCTAGTATAATTATAAGTTTACTAGGAGACCAATTACATTTAAAAAAATTCTCATTTCTCAAGAGTCTATGGGGTCTTTTCATGTCAATCAATAGCACACCAGAATTGGGATTATGTTTTTATTTAAAATATGGATCTGTTTGATATCTGAAATTTACTTGTGTTAAGGATAAACAATGGGTAATGTTTTTAAATTGACATTGATAATTGTCAGTGGTCCTTTGAAAGAAAGTTTCTACTCTTGCTTCTACTGCTGCTGATCTTCTGTTTCTTCTCTTCTTCCTCTCCCTCACTTTCTCCTCCTCCTCCTTTATATTAAGCATCACTGTAATTTTTATAAACTCCGCACAGCCTTAAGATTTAGTGAGACATTTTTCTTTATAACCTCCCACATATTTTCTATTTTTGAACAAAGTCTTCACTGCAATAATCAGCATTGATAAAGAAAATTCTTATGGCAAATTATTTGTTCATTTCCACTCTGGCTGGATTTTTGAGATTCTATTTTTTAGCATATCATGTTCTTGAAAATGTGTCATCTTATTCAAGTTATATATTTAGAGCTTCTCCTATTTTCAGGCATTTGAGGCAGACAACAATAGTTATTTGAACTATGCACTCTATTCCAATATATGTATCGTCTTTAACTCCTATTGATACTGGGATGGCTGTTAAGGGTACTTGTATCTTCACTACCACAATTGCTTGCCAAATGATCATTACTAGTTCCATAGAAAATTACAATTCGCAAACAAAATGTGTTTTAGATCATAAGAGTATCAATCTGTCAACTGGAATTATAAGGAAAATCAAGATAGTTAAAGTCTTGAAGAAAATTTTAGGTGATTTTTAAGAGATCAGATTATTTAGAGAGACATATACAAAAATTTGGAAAAGAAAAAGCAGAGGGTCAAAAATGAACAATTGTGAACTCTTGGTAATTCTGAAGGACATATATACATATATTATTATGTTTTAGATCATCGCATGTTATATATATTTTATGTTGGTGCACTTTATTGTGGGGTTTCGGTACAGACCTTTTATTCAAGAGCATTTTCTTGCCTTTGATGAAAAACCACTCATCTGTATTTGTCTTCTTATGATATCAAATAATAATTTGTTATTAACACAAAACAGAAATAGCAGTGAACACTTATATAGCACGTCCCATGTATAGAGACTAAAGTTGAGGTGATAAGAAGAAAAAAATTCCCCAAGAAGACTATATGAGTTTATAATAAGAGTGGAAGTTCTGTATCCATTTTATGGTTCCCAGTTTCATACATTCTACCTGCTGGGGACACAGCAACATACAAAATGTGTTGATATAGTGTGACATAATGGTCGTGGACGATGGGTCCCAAGCTCTTGGAATGGGTCCCATTCCAAATTGGCCTTTTGACTGCTCTGTCAGGCTGGCAGCTTCCGAGTGAACCTGTCTGTGATAACAGCAGTGAATCCAATGGGAATATGCCCACAGTCACAACTCCGTTGCTCTAAAGCGAGTGTCTTGTTCCCATGCAGTGTTACATAGAATTCTCTGTCTATGGACCAAATACTGTACACATTTGGAGAGTGGTTCTGGCCGAGGCTTTTCTTGGCAGCTCTGTATATAATGCACTCACAAACTGAATCCAGAATTTCCGAACCACTAGCTTTTCTAGCATCTACTACACTAGTATTACTAGAAACGGGCAATGTCTGCATCTTTGAAAAAAGGAGTGAAACAGATCCTGAGCCTATCCTAAACATGATGTGAAGTATAATCTACATATATTTATATGTAAGTTAAGAAAAGATAGTAGGGCAGTGTCAAAAAAATTAAAAATTCATGGCCTGATTAGTCTCAAATCCATTCCCTGGATTTCCTTGTTCTGCTCCATATCAGTGGGAATTGTATTTCCCCAGCTCCCCTGCTTTCTGTCTTCAGAGAATAGGCTAGGAAAAGCACTGAGGGAAATTCAGGATATTTTCTGACTCCCACATTTAGATAATGCCATCTACATTTTGTCTGTGATTCTAGCTCTCACAGTCCCTCCCTTTCATGACCCCAGCTTCCCTGAGGCCTCTCCTACTGAGTCCTTGTCACCTGGTTTCTGGGCTCTGATTACACTACCTCTTTCCTCTATCTGTCTAGAGCATCAGCTTCTTGCTATTGCTTTCTTTGGGATTCCTTACTGTTTTCTGTGTAGCCATTCAGCTTTCCCATCACTTGCATAAACAATTCCCTGCATTAAATGTCCTCTATGTGAATACCTAGAGTGGTTTCTGTTTTCTTGACCAGAGACTACCATGAATAATTAGCTCCTCTCTATTGAAACTTGAAGCCTAGATGAAAGAAATAGTTTTCAATGAAAATATAAGTTAATAAAATTAACTGTAGGAGAGATGAACTCAATACAGCAATCAAGAAGAATCAGACTCTAAATTAAAGATTTAGCATCATTTCTTCTCCCCAACAAAACCAAACCAAGAACAGAGCCTAAAGTTCTCTTTATGCTGTTATGTCTAGATAATTCCAGTGCTATTTAAGCTTTTCATCAGGTTTCAAAAATAAAATTTTCAAATTACTTTTAAGGGAGGTTTTCTTTTTTTCTTTTTTTTTTTTTTTTAAGATTTTATTTATTTATTTGACAGAGAGAGAGAGAGATCACAAGTAGGCAGAGAGGCAGGCAGAGAGAGAGAGGAGGAAGCAGGCTCCCTGCCAAGCAGAGAGCCCAATGCGGGCCTCGATCCCAGAACCCTGAGATCATGACCTGAGCTGCAGGCAGAGGCTTTAACCCACTGAGCCACCCAGGTGCCCTTAAGGGAGATTTTCTACACTAATACCAAACCTGACAATGAAACATCAAAAAGAAAAATACAGGCCAGTCTCATTTGTGTCATGAGTACCTATCAATGAAAGGATTCTAAATATCAACTAAAAAGGGTCACATTTAACAAATTAAAATCAGTACTGTGGATGGGAAATGTTCTTACATATATTTCATTAATATGTAGAATCCAGCACAGCCAGCATTTATTCCCCTTTTCACACAAAAGGAAACCAGGCAAATAAAATTCTTAAGATTCACTTACTATAGATAAAAATAAAAAGCACCCAGTATTCATGTCTTCCTCAATCAGATATTCCAGTCTGAACATTATTACACAAGATAGCCAAGTGACAAGCAAGGCCATTTGATATTAAAGATTATGTTCTACAAGCTCTAACAATCAGCATTACATGGTAGGGTCTTGGGAAAGTTTATTTATTTTACAAGTAAACTGCAATAACATTTGTTATGATTACAGAAAATAGACAAGACTGGTTAAAGTTTATATTTTTATTTGATCCTGTGCCTAGGACCACAAAGTAATACATTGATACCCTTGTCATTATTCTTAATTTGGTATCTCATCACTGCAGGTTCTCTGGCCTCAATTTATAATTCCAAGTGACACTGGAATCTCTTCTTGCTGTTGCAGAAAGCATTTTCTCCCTTCTAAATTCTCTGAACTTCTTTTTCTAAGAGTTACCAGTAAAGAGTACTTGCGTTCATAAATTCACAGACAAAATAATCCACTTGTTAAATACTAGATGGAAAAATTGAGAGCTTAAAGAAAACTAAACAACAAAATGCATAGTAAATATAGATCACATAGACTATAATATACACATTTAAGTATTAGATCAAGACAAATTACTGATATCAGTAATTATAACATACATAACTCTTAACATGTCACTTCAACAGACATCAGAGAGAAAATGGTGAATGAGACTTATCAATTCAAAGAGTAGCTAATATTGTTCAGTACATAAGAAAAATTGATATAAGATATTACAGTCCATATATAAAAGAAATTTGGTAGAAAATTCCCCAAATTTGACAGCTGTCCTAAATACTTACATGACATCATCAAGAACAATTTATTTATAAAAAGTAAAAACCAAATTTTAATCACCCATGCTAGGAGAGGGATATATTTTCTCTAAAGAAAAGTTTATACAAAATTGTTGTCATAAAGAAACTAACAAAATGTATAGCTAATAATAATAATAAATGTATAATAAAATTGTCTCAGACAATAAAAATATTTTTTCTGGAGATTGTGATATCTCCAGATTTTCTGGAGATTGTCTGTGGAATTTACCAGCTTTAAAATATGCACTGTTGGTTGTGATTGCTTCTTTCCTCTCAAGTGAATATTAATATTAATTTTTATGCCTCATTATGTATTTGTACCTTTGCATTACTTTTTCTTAGAAACTGCTTACAAAATTAAACAAACATCAGGACTCTAAATTTTTTCCTTTCTTCAGGCCATCTCAGATCCTTCAGGGAATTTGCAAAAATTGGGTAGTAGGCCAAAAACTTTCAAAATCCAAAATGAGAGTTGAAATTTTATGGCAATCACTTAGGAACTGAAGGACAAGAGGACTCTAGCAGATTATGAGTTAAGCTTATGCGTTGGAACAGCCATAGTCAGGAATGCCCTCCTGGAGACCCGTGTCGCTCCTTAGCTTACTTGTATGTCTGAGGATCCCTAGACCAAAGACAGGAGTTTAGTTAGTGTTCATTCCAGGATTTGTCATAGGTATTTAATCACAGAACCCTTAGTCTTGTATATATGTGAGCATTTTGAAACATGCTTGGTAACTATTAGAATGAAATAGTTATGAATAACAAAAAGTTTTGAACACAAGGGAAAGATTTTCAGTAGCTCAGTTGTTAAGACTTCCCAATATCAGAGCATTTCCTTCGATCTATGTTTTACTGCATGCATCGTTGTGTGATATTTCATGCTATTTTCCTATAGAGAAAAAAAAAAAAAAGGATCGAGCACGTTCCAAGACTTTTCCACAGGTGGTCTTTAGCTAAATAACTGCCAAAAAGACATTCCTTGTAGGAGTTCGGAGGATTAAAAATTAGCTTTCACTGTTGCTTTTTCAAACCCCAAAGCATTGCTACTGAACATTGCTTGTACTTTTTTTGAGCTGTTTTAGAATCTTATCATTCATTGACAAAAAATAATTTTAGAAATAAAGAAGAGACAATTGAAAAATTAACCTTAATTTCAGTCATATTATGCTTTTCTTGATTCCTGCCTACTTTATTACATGAGTGTTTGATAAATTCATTTTTACTTTTCAAGGAAATTTAGTAAGCCTGTTACAATTGGGAATGTATTGATTGTCTGTTCATATGACAATTGAGGAAAATTTTGTTTTCAAAGGTAAGCTAAAGTTCCACCTTTAACCACATTATTTTTTTTCTTTAATTTTTTTGGAAAGCAGTGTGGAAATTTCTTAAAAACTTAAAAATAGAGCTACCCCATGACCCTGCAATTGCACTACTGGGTATTTACCCCAAAGATACAGATATAGTGAAAAGAAGGGCCATATGCACGCCAATGTTCATAGCAGCAATGGCCACAATCGCCAAACTGTGGAGAGAGCCAAGGTGCCCTTCAACAGATGAATGGATAAAGATGTGGTCCATATATACAATGGAGTACTATGCCTCCATCAGAAAGGACGAATATCCAACTTTTGTAGCAACATAGGTGGGTGGAAGAGATTATGCTAAGTGAAATAAGCCAAGTAGAACAAGTCAAGTATCACATGGTTTCACTTATATGTGGTGCATAAGGGGTAATATAGAGGATAGTAAGAGAAGGAAAGGAAATGGGAAGTAGGGTAATTCGGGGAGAGAAACGAAACATGAGAGACTTTGGACTCAGAAACAAACTGAGGGTCTTGGAGGGGAGGGATTGGGGGGATGGGAGAGCCTGGTGGTGGGTACTGAGGGCACATATTGCATGGAGCACTGGGTGTGGGGCATAAACAATGAATCTTGGAACACTAACCACATTATTTCTAAAACTGATCTAATATGCACTTATATCCAAAAGTGTGTGCAAGGAAGGGATTTTAAAATTTAAGGCACGCATTTTGAAAACCAAACATGGCATGCGAACCAAGATTTTTTTGTGTGTGTATAGTTATTTTGATTTTCAAATTGCAAACATTACTGAAAACTACTTTAGAAATCTTCCTTTCCTTTTCTTTACTAAGGATGTTGTTCAAGACTATTGGCTCATGTACCTGGCATGAATATAAACAACATAAGGACAACCAAAAGGAAATTAATCCATCACAGTTCTAATTTCAATTTGTCTATTTTTATCATTAACATTTTTGCCATCTGGAAATTTTTCTATCATTAGCTAAAAATATGATATTCCTTTTCAAATATGTTAGAATTTTAAAGACATATACAATGAAATTTTATTCTTATCTTGTGGAGCATTATTTAGTATGCTTTTAAAAGTCTATTATTTTATTTTAAATATTTTATTTTTGATTAGTGAGCTCCAGGGGGGGGAGGGGCAGAGGGAGCAGCAGACTCCTGCTGAGCGGGGAGTCAGCCATGGGGCTCAAAACCCAGGATCCTAAGCCAAAGGCAGATGCTTAACCGACTGAGTCATCCAGGTGCCCCCAGAAATCTGTTATTTTAATGATGCTTTACATGAATGTATAAAACATACTATATACATATAGTATGTATAAATATTGATATTTTTATTTATGTAATATCAAAAAATCAAGAAAATTATATCTAAATATCAATATACTGGCTTGAGTAGTATTCATTTCCATGGATGTCTTTGCAAACTTAAAAAAATCCATTTCATGTATCATTTTTAGTATTATGACAAAAAATTATAGCTATGAATATGCATGCAGTTTTAAAATCTGAGGCAGTCAAATGAGATATGTGCAAAATAGAAAAGTTATAATACCATGATAAATTTTAACTAACTAGGTTAGAATGTTGGAGTTTAATATTTTTATTTGAAACAAATTTAAGCTAATAACCAAAGAATTTGAGTTTTCTCTATGCTTCTATGAAAAATGTATATTGTTGTGAGTACATACTTGTGGTTTTGGTTTGTAGATATATATAAAGTATATAATTTATACAAAATTGCATAGGTAATTCATTTTATTGAGAAGTTATATTGACTTTAGGACTATTAAAGTCTTGGATGTGGGGGAGAATCTCTCTTTTTTAACAAATATTTCTTTTCTTTCTTTTTTTTTTTTTGAGATTTATTTATTTATTTATTTGGCAGAGAGTTCATAAGTAGGCAGAGAGGCAGGCAGAGAGAGAGGAGGAAGCAGGCTCCCTGCGAAGCAGAGAGCCCAACACCGGCCTTGATCCCAGGACCCTGAGATTACGACCTCAGTCTAAGGCAGAGGCTTTAACCCACTGAGCCACCCAGGCACCCTTAACAAATATTTCTAATGTTACTCGCTATATTAAAGATATTTTAGGCAATGGGTTGCTTTTATACAATAGAAAATTAAATGGTGTGCACTTTTATTAGCATCTCTGTGGAGATGAGCCCATGTCATTCATTAGTGAGGCTAAGAGTAATTTCTGAAGTTAGAGGACATTTCCTTCTTTTGCTTTCTTAATGATATGTATATGTCTTTAAGATATTAGTTTCTCAGTGTATTTGCAAAATGCTTTTTTTTTGGTTTGTTTTTCTAATTGTACCTATTTACTTGAGAGAGAAAGAGCATGAGCCAGGAGAGGAGAGGCAGAGGGAGAGAGAGAAGCAGACTCCTCACTGAGCAGGGAGCCCAATATGGGACTCCATCCTAGGACCTGGGGATCATGACCTGAGCCGAAGGCAGCCACTTAACCAGCTGAACCACCCAGGCACCTTGCAAAATGTTTTATGAAAATAAAGAGTTGTTATTTTACAGGATAGTTTTCCTTACTGACTTCCTTTCTTTTTCTCATTCTTTTTTTTTTTTTTTTAAGGTTTTATTTATTTATTTGACAGAAACCCAGCTAGAGAGGGAACACAAACAGGGGGAGTAAGAGAGAGAGAAGCAGGCTTCCCGGCGAGCAGGGAGCCCGATGCAGGGCATGATCTTGGGACTCTGGGATCCTGACCTGAGCTGAAGGCTTAACGACTGAGCCACCCAGGCACTCCACATTTTTTTTTTATTATTATTATTATTCTTAAATATGTTTTCTTTGTTGATACTTGCCTAAATATTTTTGATACCATAGGACCAAACCTTGTGTGAAAGTGATGGGTTATATCCTGATCCCACAGATTTTTTCCCTTTCACTTCTATTACTGCTTCTGCTGTTTTAATTTCCATTGTTTGTTGGTATTTTGGTGAATATTTCTTTTTTCTAAAGATTTTATTAGAGAGAGAGAATATCAGCAGGGAGAGGGGCAGAGACAGAGACAGAGGAGGAGAGGGAGAAGCAGACCCCTAACTGAGTATTGACTCCTGACCCCATCTGGATCCCCTCCAGGATTCCAGGATCATGACCTGAGCCAAAGTCAGCCACTTAACTAATAGAGCCACCCAGGCACCCTTTTGGTGTTTTTGTTTTTGTTTTTTAATGTATTTTCTGACCTTTTAGAAAACATTTTTTATATATTTGTGTTTTTATAATATTAAGTTTTCTGTGGATTGAATAAGAATAATTATGTTGTTCCAATTGAAGTAAAATCACAAATTTTAATAAGGAACAAAATATGAAAGTTGGGGCGCCTGGGTGGCTCAGTTGGTTAAGCAACTGCCTTCGGCTCGGGTCATGATTCCAGAGGCCCGGGATCAAGTCCCACATCGGGCTCCCTGCTCGGCAGGAAGCCTGCTTCTCCCTCTCTCACTCCCCCTGCTTGTGTTCCCTCTCTGGCTGTGTTTCCCTCTGTCAAATAAATAAAATCTTAAAAAAAAATATGAAACTTATGCTATCTTTAATTAAAATATAAGTAATATTTATTTTTTTAACATTTTATTTTTATTTATTTGAGAAAGAGAAAGCACAGAGGGAGAGTGGGAGGGAGAAACAGACTCCGTGTATGTGGGGCTTGAACCCAGGACCCTGGGATTATGACTTAAGCTGAAGGCAGACACTTAACCCACTGAACCACCCAGGTGTCCCCTTAAAAAAATTAAAAAGATTTTATTTTTATTTATTTGAGAGAGAGAGAGAGCATAGAGGGCGAGTGAGAGGGAGCAGGCAATGTTTATTTTTAAACAAAAATGACACATCATAATTATATATAACCTGGGGGATAATGAATATCAACTTCATGATGATAATAAATTAGGTTTGAAAAACAAGGCTTTTTTTCTTCTTTTACAAAATGTATCCCATATAGACTAAATACATATATGTATACTGATGTATGTAGGTAGATGTTTATATGTATGTCATATGTGTGGATGTAATGTTTTAATTGGCTTAAGTTCTATTTCTTTCATAAAAGTCAAATCAGCTTTTTTTAGCAGACTACTTTTATAAATATTTCACACTATATCTTTTGTTTAATAATCAGTATATCTCAATCTTTAAAATATTTCATTAACATAAATCTATTGGTTCACAAATCTTTTATGTTACTTTTCTAATAATGTATTCTTTTGGAAACTCTTCCCTACATCAGAATTCCATAAACAGGAACAGTCTTACCATGTAGTTCTTTACAAGAATTCTTTAAAAGTCCTACAGTAGATTGTCTGTTGCTATAAATCTCATAATGGGAATGAAATGCCTGAGGCAAAACATGTCTTCTTTGCCTTCAAAAATGAAACATCAAAGAAACTACTTGCATATAAATATACAAAAATATTTATAAATAAAATCTCTGTGCATTGAGATAAAGTGAAAAAGCATTCTTAAAAGTTTCTTTCAGAAGCAGTTTCCTGAAATCACAATATAGGGACTAAGGGTATAAAATACTTGACAATGAAGTCTTGTGATCTCTCAAAATCCATGAAGTTTATTTGGTGCCTAGTAGGTAAAGAAGAAACTTCTGGGAATGATATTGTATATTTTACATTTTAGGTATGATCAAAGCTAACATGATTTTTAGTTAAAAGTTAAAATTAGAGGCATCAATTTGGTGAATTTATAAAAACTATGATTTCTATAAAATATCTATTAAAGAAGATATAAATTACAGATGATATAACATAAAGAATGTTATTAGATAGTAGAAAATCAAGCCTCTGAATGCTGATGAATCTAGTAACTGTCCTGGGAGATACAGACCTGTAGAATGGAAGAGATTGATCTCATTGACCTGCATAACTATGAGTGGATCAAGTTATTATTTGAAATCATGAAGTTTTGGGTTAGTTTGTTAAGCAGCACTATTGTGGCAACTATTAGCTGAAACAGAGACCTTGGGGTACAGGAATGAGAAATGGGTAACACTCTCTACCTACCCCTCATGTTTTAATAAACAATATACTTATGTATAATAAATAGCTTGGTTAGATGGCATCAAAGAGAAAAACTAAGCAGAGAAGGGGAACAGGAAGTGTTGGAAATATAATTTTATTTACATATGTATGTATGTATTTATTTTTTATTTGACAGAGCTAGAGACACAACGAGAGAAGGAATAGAAGCAGAGGGAGTGAGAGAGGGAGTAGTGGGCTCCCTGCTAAGCAGGGAACCCAACGCGGGGCTTCATCCCAGGACCCCGGGATCAGAACCTCAGCGGAAGGCAGACTCAACTACTGAGAGGTATAACTTTAAATATAGTAGTCGGGAAAGCCTCACTGAGAAGGGAACAGTAGCAGGCCATTTTCCCTCAAAAGCAAACTCTGAGAAAAAGATTTGAAAGAAGGATCAATTACCCCTTTCAAGATGGCAAGTGGGTGGCAGCTATAGTTTAAAATATAAAAATATATTTGCATGTCATCTTGTAGAAGTTATCTCCCCTTTCTGAGCTCTAAGACTTCTGATCTATAGAAGCAAGAGTCACAGCAAGACGAAGTATGAATTCACCGAAATCGGTAGTTTAGAGTGATGGTAAACAAGACCACTCCTGCCACCTCCTCTTGGATCCCAGACATTTACATTATACCATTTAGTGACATCGTGTTGAGTCAAACATGAACTCTGCTAGATGAGATCCTGTGAATGTGAAAGGCAAAAATATATGCCAATTCCAGTGAATATTAATTGCTACCCCTTCCAAGGCTGAAGAGGTCTAATGTACTCAGTTTTCCACAGAGCTTAGGAAATTTGCAAGGTTTTCTGTGTCCTATTGGAGGTTCAGCTTTGACCTTTCATGCTGGCACATTGGGCATTTGGTATCACCAGTACTGGATCAGCCTTGGTGAATGAAAGACCATACTGATAGATCTATGCCTACCCAGCTGATGTATCCATTTGCTAGTGCTCTGGTGACTGATGATAGTGGTTGATGAAAGTCAACTAGCAAGTTATTCTCTATTTAATTGTTGAATCAGGCCTTTTCTGTGTTCAAACTTTTCTGGGGGATGTTAACATGTAATTCAAAGTTTCTTTTAGTTGTGTCCACTCCCATATATCCACTGATATGCCTTTTGTCCAGACTTTCTTACCTTCATTATTTAAATAGTCTAGGTCTTTGTCCAATCAGCCAATCCATTTGCCATTACTTATATGCCTTTTTATATTCTAATGTTGGGATTCTTCTCATTCCACACAAAGTCGATGAGCAGATATAATGCACTTTGAGAAGATTTACTGTTTTTCAGGACATTAGTAGTGGGGCTGTGGTGTAGCTGCAGGCCATTTTCAGTAGGTGCACACAACCTGTCGTGGCTGCCGGAGGAGCCAGCCTTGGCGGAGTTGTGGGTCCCGAACTGCAGGCGAAATAATGACAGGAACACAAAAATCTAATGCAAGTTGACAGACCCGAAGTCAGTCAGGAGAGACCTATGAAGCAGGCTCAGCCGCACGCTCTAGCTTTTTAGCATTGGCTTTCTAGCTCTAGCTCTCTAGCTCTGGCTTTGGCCCTCTTGCTCTACTTCTCTCTCCTCTTCTGTCTCTCTACTCTCTGTCTGCTTCTCTTTCTGCTGCTTCCTTTGCTTCTCTGTTTCTGTCTCTCTTTGCAGGCTCTCTCGCTGTTTGCCAGCTCTCCTGCTCACTCTTCTAAGGCTCTCTTGCGGCCTCCTTGCAGGCCCTCTGCCTTTTTCTCTCAGTCTCTCTCTGCAGGCTCTCTGCTGCTTCTGCCTTCAGTCCCTCTCTAGCTGCCTCCTCGCAGGCCCTCTGCCTTTGTCTCTCTTGACTGACAGGGGCCCCAGTCTTTTATTATTTAAAAGTGAGGAAGTTGGGTGGTGCAGTTAAATCTTTAACTGCTTTTGCACCCGCCCTAGAGACAGCATTAGTATTGTTACTGCAGGGTACGAAGTGATTACTTAAACTCACAGAAGTTGAGACCATTGAGGCACAGGGATCAAGAAATACAGATAAGAGATACAGAGATACATTACCAATTACGGAGGAAACTATCTGTCTTGAATAAACACACAAAGGACATATTGCCCTGACCCACAGGGTATGTGGCTTTCCGAATTTTAGACGGGGAAAGCCCAGAGGGGCTTTCATTCACATTCACAGGTACCTCCACCAAAGTCTTCCTGTGGCTTTGGCGTGGCCGGAGGGGCAGATCAAGCACCATCCCGACAGCAACCCAAGTTGACTGATTCACAAAGCAAACTCAGATTTTTCTGCCTTCGTCAACTGATCATAAAGGACCCCAACTCAGATTACAGAGGTGTAATCTGACAGAGCAGGGCTGGTACAACTTGATGGAGTAAATGGACCATGAAATAATGTAGTTTACTCTGTTGTCATGGGCTCAGGAATAGACATACCATTTCCAATTCATAATGAGTTACTCCTGGACATGCCCAAATTTCTGAGTTTGTGAGTCTGTCATGTTCCAGCCCCTACTGGATACTTTATATGCAGTATTACATGGAGCCCGTGTTTCAGTGTTCTGTCAGGTTCCAGTAGTATATCAGGAGCTATTTTTCAGAAGGCACATAATTGTCTTTTGCTGAAGATACAGGTTGGTCCAGAGACCAAGAGCCTGCCAAATACTCCATACTTTATCTTTTTTCATCATTTGTAAGAGTCGACCACCCAAGAGGGCAGTCAGCTGGGAGCCTTGGAACGCCACACCTGTCAAGGAAGACTCTGAGGGACCTGTTCCATGCAAAAGCAAAGGGTTTATTCTGAGCATGCTCGGACTCACAGCCTGACCCCAAACCAGTCAGCGGCTGAGAGTCCTGAGTCCTTCCGGGGGTGGCCTTATATATGATTACAGTGTCCGTTACAACAAAGCCTGCACCTTGATAGCCAATTAGTTTAAGACACTACAGCCATGGTCTGCACGCAGGCAGCCAATCGTTTTCTTAACCACCTTTGCAGGGGAACATATGTCCTAATTTGGGTTAAGGAGTACGTGAGGAGTTGCATGCATACAGTCTTATGGAATTTCTTTTGTTTTCCACAGGGCTTGAGGGGGCTGGTAGCTGCCCGCCGGTTGCTGGGCTTAGATAACAGGACGAGGGTCTGCTCTGACATTCTAGAGGGTAGGGGCCGTTACAGCATCCTTTCACATTGACACCTGCAACACCTCAGGATCCTGGGACAATAAGTCAAGTGGCAGTTCTACTTGATTTGTAGCCTCAATGACCTGCATGTCCGTGCCTACTCTGGACCCACTCAAAGCAGGGATCATTCAATGTGATTTTGTGTAAAGGCCAAAGCATTATTCTGGAATGTAGAATACACTAACTTCAGATCCCAAAGAAACTGATTAGCTATTGGGCATCCTTTTTTGAATTCTCTTTTTGGATGCAACAATTTGTCTTTTATTTCATAGTGGAGGTGTGTCATGTCTCTGACCACTAGAACCCTAAAAGTTTTACTAAAGTGGCAGCAACCTGAATCTTCATAGAGTTTATCTTTCATTTTTTGGTTTGCATGTGTTTTACCAAAGCCTCCAATACATTTGTTGCTTCGTACTTAATTGGTCCAATTAACAGGATATTGTTTGTATCATGGGTCACTGTGATAGTTTATAGCATATGTGGCTGCTCCAGTTCCCTTTGGACAATATTATGACAGAGGGTGGAAGAGTTAACATTATCTTAGGGAAAGACTGCCAAAATATTTTCTGGTCTGTCTTAAGTGAGTTGTAACTGTTTCTGATCCTCTCTTCTGTAAGGAAGCAAAAGAATTCATTCGCCAGATCAATGGCTATGGGCCAAGTATCTGAAACACTGTTTTCTTCTGTAGCAAAGGGAACTCATCCCGCACAGCACTGCAGTTGGGACCACCAACCATGAGCTTATAGCAGTCCAGGGTCATCCTCTAAGATCTGGCAATAGGGGACCCATGCCTTGTGGTGACACGAAGGTACCACAGAAGGTGACTTCGTGCTCCTTGTTTCAGTTTTCAGTTAGGTGGCGATGTCTGTATTTTCCTAACTTCCAGTGCTCTCTTCCTGCCCAAAGCCATCTCACAGGCTGTGTTAGCAGTAAGAAGTTTTTCTTTGCTGTGCTCCTTTCACAAGCAGAGGAAACCCAAGGAAACCAGTAGCTCTAAGTAAAGCACTAAGATTTTACTTCTCTATTGGAATGCAGACCGCCAAAATTGTAGAGCATTGCTGTCTGCTCTAAGCTCCCTCCTTCAGTAAGCCTTTGTCTTCAGTTAGATCGTTCCTCATATTTCTGTCTTGTTTCTTCCCCAAGGAGCTGTTTATCATATTTTTAAGAAGTTTTTTTTTTTTTAAACTTTCTATCAATGGTAAGTTTTTAAAGAAAGCATGTCTAATAAGCCTATGTCCTAAACATATAGGACCACCTTAAGTAAGTATCTCCAGATACTGTTTTCATGCTTATATCATTCATTATTCTTACCACATTCTAAAACTGACAAATATTAAAGGAGTGACTTTTATGTAATTCTTTGCCCCCATGAATGTGTTCCTTGGAGTTCTTGTTCACAACTCCTTTGTTATTGCAATCACTACCTAAAACCAGTATTAGTCTTAGTGTCTCGGCTGTATCAATGCAGAACATTTGTAATGAATGGATTTCTTTGGTATAAAAGTTTCTACCCTGTTTTCATTGATTCTACCTGATTAAAATCTAAATATATTTATCTGTGTATTCTTTAAATATTCTTTACCTTTTTTGTTGTTGGCAAAGAGGAACATGAAGACTTTCAAGGGTCATAATATCTAGGGAAATTGAAATCTGTGTATATTTGTATAAGGCCTTTCTGTAATTATGTGTACAATGAGAATCTCTGGTTTCTCTTTTCTTTTTTTTCCCCGTGATTTATGTTCCTTCTTTCAAATTCCTTGTCTTTTTAAAAAAGATATTCAACTAAAGTAATTTCTTCAACTGAAAGCTAAGTTGAATCAAATACATTTTTGTATTGATCCAAAATATTAAGTCAGGAGATGCCAAAATATATGAGAACAAGAATTTATATATGAGAACAAGAATCATTTATCAAATGATCTGAAGGTGTGTGGCTACTTGTGGGTCCTCAGGGTATATTGCCGAAGGTTGTAATTCAAAAATTATTTGAGACATTTATTTTAAAATTGTAGAACACTTGCCAAACCTGTGATGATGATATCTTCAAAGTATGCAAAAGTCATCAAATGGCAACAACTCAGGATGCATAATTTAGAAATCGGCAAACAGTATATGCAAACACACTAATTTATTCAGAATTTGAAAATGATTTCATCTTTGATTCCAGTGTGACATTTAACAAATATTTCCCCCTTAGGAAGATGCGCAGCAACATATACATGCACAGAGACCACAGCTGAAGAGCAATTTGATCGTTCCCTTCTTCTGAAGTCTAATGGTTTCCTTAAGGACTATTTTCAGTATTGCCACCTTTTTGTTTTTTGCCTTTTTGTTTTCTCAAAGACAAACACCTTCTTCCATGAGTGTGCTTCTCTGAAAGCAAAGCCAATTTATAATCAAGAGAGAGTCCCAATAAATGGTAATAGTAGATATAATGTAACCTTAAAGAGATGACCTTGAAGATTTTGTCATTGTTGTTTACTTAAAAAGAAGAGTAATTGATCATTTCCCATTATTTTATCTGTTGCCTAATCTCAGCCTCCCAATTTCATGCAATTTAGCTCCATATTTTCTAAGACAGATTTAGTTATTTATATGAGTTAGAAAGAAACACTCAGCTGAATGGCCCATTAAAAGCTCAGTAAGTAGTCGTTCTATGCTTACTTTTCCCTTTTCTTTTACTCAACAGCAACTTTAGTGTGGTTCTTCCTCTGTAGTTGCAATGGATTCAAAAATAGCTTTGCAGGAAATATTTGAAGGGAAAAATTCTTATAATGATTGGGCAGAAGACTATAACAGATTTAAGCAGAGCCTGACTTAACTATAAAGGAAGAAGACTAAAAAAACATTTTTTTAGAAAGCACATTTTTATCATAAGAAACCAAAAGCCTTTTCTTGGCATTTTTTTTTCTAAGACCATAGTTGTATTCTCCTTATCCATAGTTGAATTATGCTCAGCAGAGAATGTTGAAGTGAATTGTGCAAAGTCAGTCTAGCTGATCTTGATAGTAGAATAGGATAGTTCTGAAGCAATAAATTGATATAGATTTTTACTCAGATTGTGGTAGAGTTTATTTTTAAAAGGGAAAAGATAGGGTGATAGTGCCCATAAGTTTCTAAAATTATAGTTAATATTTTCTTGATGGAAATTAGAGATTTTGCTGTTTGAAACATAAATCTTGAAATGGGAAGTAACTTTTATGGGATTTTCATTTCATTCTGTTTTTTCCAATTTAAATAATGAATAAAAAATAAGTTAATAGAAAGTCATCATGATGAGAAAGCAATAAAAAATGATATTTGACTTTACCTGGAAGCAAGCAAATAAGTTGACCTTGATATATATCTGCTATTCTAAGATATTCATGAAAAAAATTACATAATCTAGATTTACCAACAGTCACTTTAATCACAAATTGTTACTAAAGACAAGTCAGTAGGTTAGTATATATCTCTTTTTAATGTTTATTAACTGCTTCGAAAATCATCTAAACATTCTTAAGGTTTATAATTTTAAAGTGTTGATATTGTTCATAATGATCAGCTTCCTGCTGTATCTCTGGGCACTACAATATTTTGGCTAAAGGAGAATGTTTCATGTAGATGAATTATTAAGTATCCTATATCTTTCAAATTACTGTTTTGGAATTTTCATAGCCATGTCACATGGTTCACCTTTTTTTTTTTTTTTTTTTTTTTTTTTTTTTTTTTTTTTTTTTTTTTTTTTTTTTTTTTTTTTTTTTTTTTTTTTTTTTTTTTTTTTTTTTTTTTTTTTTTTAGGAGAAGGAAAGAGTTACTGTATTTTCTATGTTCCTGAGAGTTAGAGACGTTTAGTAGGTCCTTGTAGGAATTTGACTACTGCAGCTTTTCTTTGACCTGAAGCCACACATCAAGTGTGACCATGCTGCTGCCACCATGTTGGTTTAATGGTAGTTGTGAGGATGTGCTGTGTGGCGTCCTCCTTGGGATCCTTCTCCTGCCCATCTACTCTTCATAACAGACCCTTGGTCAGAATCCTGCAAGACCTGACCCTGCCTTCCAGAGACATGCAGTGGCTTAGCTGTGGTTTTGCTGTCACTGAAGAAAAGTCACTCTCCTGACATCTGACCAGTTTGTAAGGATTTGGTTCTTGTGGATAGTTTGTTACCAAGTGTTGCTTTTGCTCCTCATACTGAGTTTAAATGTTGCAAGATTTTCTTAAAAACCTGAAAAATAGGGGCTCCTGGGTGGCTCAGTTGATTAAGCCACTGCCTTCAGCTCAGGTCATGATCCTGGAGTCCTGGGATTGGGTCCCACATTGGGCTCCCAGTTCCTTGGGGAGTCTGGTTCTCCCTCTGACCTTCTCCCCTCTCATTCTCTCCTCACTCCCTCTCTCTCTCTCAATCTCAAATAAATAAATAAAATCTTTAAAAAAACAAAACAAAAACCTGAAAAATATGTGAAAATATGCTTCAGTGATTGATACATACAAGATACTATATAAGTGCTAACTTTAAAGTGTTAGCTGTTACTAGATTCTTTCCTACATATAAAAAAAATTAAGGCTATAAAATGTCAATTGATAAACAGGAGTGAATGGGAAATTGGTTATAAGTGAAATAATTATGTTGAAACTGGCTAGAATCTTATGCCACTGTGTCATACATATATTTTAATGTTACTATCTTAATATGCATTTCTCACTTCACTATGACTAACTCAATTCTATTTGTTTCTTTACTGCTTCCTTTCAGTATCCTAACCTAAATATTTAATTTTTTTCTTTTTTTTTTTTTAAGATTTTATTTATTTGACAGAGAAAAACACAGTCAGAGAGGGAACACAAGCAGGGGGAGTGAGAGAGGGAGAAGCAGGCTTCCCGCCAAGCAGGGGGCCCGATGTGGGACTCGATCCCTGGTCTCCTGGATCATGACCTGAGCCGAATGCAGTCGCTTAACCAACTGAGCCACCCAGGCGCCCCTAATTTTTACCTAATTATTGATGTCGCATTTTAGAGATGAGGAAATTTGAGGCACAGTGAGATAAAATTACTTGCCCAGGGTCATAGCGCTGGTAAACAGAAGAGCCAGGATTTTAATCCTAACTCAAGCTCCAGATACCATGTTGTCCACCACTGGGATACTCTGTCCTCCCTTGGCCTGATGTTTTATAGAACATTTGGATTCATTTCTTCAGTTGATT
This sequence comes from Spilogale gracilis, assembly GCA_004023965.1. Lineage (NCBI taxonomy): Eukaryota > Metazoa > Chordata > Mammalia > Carnivora > Mephitidae > Spilogale > Spilogale gracilis. The sequence goes on from PITA01001731.1 coordinate 98,964, forward strand.
TATTCATTATCTATTAATAATTGTGCATTACTGTGTGTAATAGCCTAGAGTAGGTGGTAAGAATAAGTGGCCAATAAAAAGAAACAAATCCTTGAGTGACTGTTTCCACATGTGACTGCATAGTAAACATCATCTCTTGATGAATAGCTTCTCAATATGAGCCACAACCAAAAGAAATAAAGAATTGAAATGAGAGATCCAATCGTAACCAAAAAAGACAAGGCCTCTGCTAAGGTCTGTGAAGAGAGCTTTGTATTTTTCCCCAGCCCAAACCCTGCAGTAGTTGTATTTTAACTTAATTTCAACTTAAATTGCTCATGCTACATTTTGAGCCCACATGATTTAGTCTTGTCCTTAGGTAGAGACAGGTATAGTTGTCAAGTATTCCTGGGTTTACACATTCTGTATATTTGAAAATTATTAAATTATATATTCAAAATGTCAAATTTGCAGGTTGATTAGACTCAGTTTCTTTGCCATTTCCCATACATTTTATTTCCCAGTTTCTAAAATACATTTTAACAAAGGATTACTGGTTAATATTTATGTTGAAATATAATTTCAGCCTGCTGTAACGTTTCAATTGCTTATATTAGGAGAAATACATAAAATACATTTATTATCTGTTTTAATGTTGGCATCTTTCTATATTAAAAATGTTTAGTATCTAGGAAGAGAGAAATACTGGGATTATTTTGTAAACAGAAATGAGTGACTAATTAGATAGCTATTAAACTAATTTTAAAGAAACAGAACCATGTTAGATGGTGCATTGAAGCGTCTGTTTTAATTCTTGTTCAGTGTCAGGGGAAAGTCATTGGCACTTGTAACAGCTGAAGGCAGACCTGTCAAGGTCTCTGTTGTAGCTCTGATGTCTTGCCAAGATGTTTAAAAAGAAAATCATGCTTATTTAAATGCCCAATCCAAGGGCCTACTATTATCTTATCTATTCAGATAAAAATAATAGCAAATAAAAATAACAAATATCTCACAAAGAAAATTAATATTTTTTTTATAAGTTTATCAGAGTCATTTACTTTAGGAACAGGACACATTCTCTTTTTTGGCATGACTATGCCAATTATATTACATCCTGTATATTAATCAAATAGCCGATTTTAAAGTAATGCAGAGCCAAGGTAACAAAAACCAAAGTTTAATCTTAAAATAAATACTATTGATTTTCTAAGAACCCTGATTTCATGGAAATCATGAAATAAAAAGAGAACCTTGACTTCTAGCTTCTCAGAATCACTGCCCATATAGTGTTTAAAGTGCTCTAAAAGAAAGAAGTGATTAGAGATTTGATGGATGAGCCCCTCAATTTATTTCTTAAAAGAGAAAGTTCCCTATGTTACAGCTAAAGCCCTGCGAATTGCTCAAAGTCAGATGACTAAATGAATTCTTTATTGAAATGACAATGAAAATAATTACATTGTTAGATTGTCAGCTTTTCAAAAAAACTCTTGGCAATCCAGACACACTGACAGTAACAAAGACAGTGAACATTTTTTAAAACAATGTCCCTTAAAACTTTCCAAATGTGATATCATTCAATTGCCATTTTTGGTGTGATTACTCAAAATAAAGAATGATTTTTTTGAGACATATGAGGTAGGGGAAGAAAAATCAGACCTTTAGTACTTATAAATTTAAAGTAAGGGAAACATTTCAATTTCAATATTCCTTATTTAGCTGGTTAAAGACATACTTAAATCTGGTTAGCTAATTTAATATGCATACACTAGGAAAAATGAGGTTTATCATTATGGCCTATTCTGACATATGTGGGAATAATAGAATTTTAATCAGGATATAAGTAAGATTTTGTGAAAAGAATAATTTATATATGCTAAGGAAGATACTGAACAAAAGAATAGTAATTTTATAAAATCTTCCCTCTTTTCCTTCTTTTCACTTTTATTTCAAATATTGAAAAGGAAATGAAAAAAATAGTATGAAATTAAAAATTTTCCTTTTATTATGTTTGGTACACTTTTTTTTTTTTTTAAATGTAAGCCTATAGGATATGTTGGCCACATAGTTTAAGGAAAACATTTTAGGGTGAAGAAACCAAGGTAAAGGTAGATTTCCCATTTGAAGATATGCCTTTTATTTCTACATCTTGATTTGGTATGTATACCTTATCCTTAAAATGTAATTGCTTATAATCGAATTCTGGATTCCATTTGTCCTGATGGCGATGATTTCTAATGTAGGAACATAGATAATTTTAATTTATTTTAAATAGAAAAATCTTATTAATATAAAGGAAATGGTGCTTTTATGGAATGAAAGTATAAGCCAGTTAATCTCACATTGAAAACCTAAGTTTTGCTGTAAACTTTAGTGTTTTTTTAGTATTGGTTAAAGAGGGGCACATGAGTGGCTCAGTCAGTTGAGTGTCCATCTTTTGGTTTCAGCTCAGGTCATGGTTCTGTCAGTTGATCATCTGCCTTAGGCTCAGGTCATGATTCTGGGATCCTGGGATTGAGCCCCACATTGGGCTCCTGCCTGCTTCTCCCTCTCCCTCTGCCCTCCATCCCCTACTCATGCTCTTTCTTGCATTCTCCATCTCAAATAAATAAATAAAATCTTTAAAAAAAAGAAACGTATGTAACACATAAATTGAAAGCTAATAAAATAAATGCTGATTGACAATTTAGGCTAATGTAATATTTACTTACTGAAAAGTTCAATGTCTGATAGAAACCTCTTGCTACTCCAGAGTATATCAAAACCAAGGCTGGGATTGAACTAAGCAGGGAATTCCCTCTGTTCTTTCCTCACACATCCCATGTATTAATGTGGTTGAGAAGGCTTCTGTGGGCAAAGGTAAATTTCCTTTGCTCTTTAAAGTGCTGGTTTATTCTAGCCATGTATCTGAGCCCTTCTATTTTATTTATACCTAAGAGGAAAGAGCAGTTGATTGGGAATTGAGCAACCTCGTTTCTTCTCTTATCTGTCACCTCTGTTTTCTTGGACTTTGGGCATACCCGCTGATCTCTCTCTGCCTAAATGTCTGTTTGTTTGTTTGTTTTGTTTTTTAAAGATTTTATTTATTTGACAGAGCAAAACTCAGCTAGAGAGGGAACACAAGCAGGGGGAGTGAGAGAGTGAGAAGCATGCTTCCTGCCAGCAGAGATCCTAATGTGGGGCTTGATCCTGGGACTCTGGGATCATGACCTGAGCTGAAGGCAGACACTTAATGACTGAGCCACCAGGCACCTCTAATTGTCTGTATTTATGAAACAGGATCTTTAGACTCCTAAAGCATTTTCCAGATTGGAAATGCAATGTCTAAGATTCTGTAAGTCTCATCTGTAACTCTCCTAGCCATCTTGAAAAATAAGAATCCCTGCAATCTGCTGTAGAGTTACTCTGACTGGTTAGACCTAAAGATTAATTTTTTTGATTATCCCAATGATTGCAGTGCACTTAGCCTAATTAGGTGGTCAGCTTCCTTCCTCCCTTCTTCCTTCCTTCCTTCCTTCCTTCCTTCCTTCCTTCCTTCCTTCCTTCCTTCCTTCCTTCCTTTCCCCTTTCCTTCTTTCCTATCCTTATTTTTCTTTTAAGAGTCTCTTATGGTTTGTCTCCCTCTCTGTTTTCGTCTTGTTTCATTTTTCCCTCCCTTCCTGTATGATCCTCTGTCTTATTTCTCAAATTCCTCATATCAGTGAGATCATATGATAATTGTCTTTCTCTAATTGACTTATTCTGTTTAACATAATACCTTCTAGTTCCATCCACGTCATTGCAAATGGCAAGATTTCAGTTTTTTGATGGCTGCTTAGTATTCCATTCTGTGTGTGTGTGTGTGTGTGTGTGTGTGTGTGTGTGTGTATCACTTCTTCTTTGTCCATTCATCTGTTGATGGACATCTAGGCTCTTTCCATAGTTGGCTATTATGAACATTGCTGCTATGAACATTGGGGTATGTGTGCTCCTTTGGATCACTGTATTTGTGTCTTTGGGGTAAATACCCAGTAATGAAATTGTGTCATAAGGTGGCCCTATTTTCAACTTGTTGAGGATCTTCCATAAGACTTTCCAAAGTGGCTGCACGACCTTGCATTTGCATCAGCAGTGTAGGAAGGTTCCCCTTTCTCTACATCCTCACCAACACCTGTCTTTTCCTGACTTGTTAATTTTAGCCATTCTGACTAGCGGGAGGTAGTATCTTACTGTGGTTTTGACTTTATTTCCCTGATGCCAAGTGATGTTGAGCACTTTTTCATGTGTCTGTTGGCCATTTGGATATCTTCTTTGGAGAAACGTCTGTTCTTATCTTCTGGCCATTTCTTGATTGGATTATTTGTTCTTTGGGTGTTGAGTTAGATAAATTCTTTATAGATTTTGGAAACTAGCCCTTTATCTGATGCATAATTTGCAAAGATCTTTTCCCATTCTGTGGGTTGTCTTTTGGTTTTGTTGACTGTTTCCTTTGCTGTGAAAAAGCTTTTTATCTTGAAAACCCAATAGTTCACTTTTCTTTTCCTTTTTTTTTTTTAAGATTTTATTCACTTATTTGTCAGAGAGAGAGAGGGAGAGAGAGCGAGCACAAGCAGGTGAAGTGGCACACAGAGAGAGAAGCAGGTTCCCCAAGAGCAGGGAGCCTGGCGCTGAACTCAATCCCGGGACCCTGATATCATGACCTGAGCCAAAGGCAGATGCTTAACTGACTGAGTTACCCAGGCATTCCAAGCAAAACCTACTCTTACATCTGATTTTCTTAAATTATATATGATACCCTAGTCATGAATTATTATATCTCAAATACTAATTTTTGAAATATCACCTTGGTGGCATTATGGAGGATGAAATAGATCATATAGCAGGTAATTTCTGCTGTATAAAAGTGAAAAATGAAAACTGAAAGAAGGCATTGATGATGGGGTTGATGAGATAGGGATATATAGGAAAGTTATGTTGATTTTTTTTTTTCCATGCCCAGCATGGAGTTTGAATTCATGACCCTGAAATCAAGACTTGTGTGCTCTACCAAGGCAGCCAGTCACCCCAAGTTAAAGCACAATGTCCAAGCTGGATTTAATGTGATAAAACATGATATCTGCAGTGAATTTCTGATACTTGGTTTGGAAAATTGGTGAAGTCCTGTGTCTCAAACAAAAATCTAGGTTATGAAGTAGATATTTTGACTTAAAAGTATATACTCAGAAGATATGACATACACTAATGTCTAAGTGTTTCATAAAAGATAAATTAGTTATCATTTTTATATTTTGTACTGAACAATAAAATGCAGATACAGAAAAACACACAAAACAAATGTATGGCTCAATGAGCTATTTTAAGGTGAACACCCTTGTAAACTACCACTCAAGTCAATACATAGAATTTAGAGACCTCTTCATGATGCCTTTACTAGCTCTAATCCCCTCCCTCTTTCCAAAAGTGATCATTATCCCAGTTACCACTTCCTTGCACTCCTTTATATTGTTGCATCCATGTGAGAATCCCTAGCTAACATAATTTAGTAATTTTGCTGTCTTTTAAGTCGTCCATAGTCTGTTGAAGAATGCTGGTATTTGACCTGTAGAGTATCTGATGATTTAGATTTTGGAGTTTGTATACCGTGTCTGCATATGTCTTTTTTGTGATGTTATCAGCAGTTATCCTGAAGCACAGGTCCATTAATTCATTAGACGCTGCAAAATAAAGTCATATTCTCAGTCTGTCACTTCTGTTTATTAATTAAGTACTTTAGAAAGAGATACTGTTTGGATACCCTTGGAATACTCAACTTGGAAAGCCCTGATAAATGCTTGAGTTTATCCTGTTATTTGCATGACACTTGGTTCCCTATAATCCTTTAACATTAACCAATTTCTTTTTTTTCCCAGTAGTTTAACAAAAGTTTATTCTTAATTCCCATAAAGTCCGTCACAGGACTGCGGGCCTCTCCAGAACAGCTGCCGTCCATGTAGGGGCTCCGCATTCCAAACTGCTCTGCACACCTCCCTCCTTTTCCTCTATGGGCTTCCATGACTGAGGCAGGAAAAATGCTAGAGTCTTGCACCAACAAATAAAGGCTTCAGCCCAGAACCTATTACTTTTCAAATACATTATGAATAAAGGTGCGCTATCATTGCCAATGAGCACCTCTTCAGATTGGCTCTTGAATCATTTTGACGTGGCTTTAATAGATTTTGAAGGCTTTCTTACTATCTGATTTGGAGATATTTTACTCTTTTTCTATTCTTTTCCTGCCCTAGGCCTGGAATCAGTCATTTCTCCATGAAAGCCCAATTTCTTTCAGTGCTAACTGGAAATTAAAGACTACAGTCTGGGAATTAGGAATGCTCTTTGTAACTGAATTGCATTCCCTAGCTATGCAGTCAGCAAAACACAGTAGAAATGAATACCACAATAGCCTGAATTCATATATATGTTTTTAAATTTTTTTTAAAGATTTTACTTATTTGACAGAGAGAGAGAGATCACAAGTAGTCAGAGAGGCAGGCAGAGAGAGAGAGGAGGAAGCAGGCCCCCCGCTGAGCAAAGAGCCCCATGCGGGCCTCCATCCTAGGACCCTGAGATCATGACCTGATCTGAAAGCAGAGGCTTAACCCACTGCACCACCCAGGGACCCATATATATATATATTGCATTCCCTAGCTATGCAGTGGGATATATATATATATGAATTAGAAATATATATATATATTATATAAATATATAATATAAATATATAAATATACAATATAAATATAAATATATAATATATATTTCTAATTCAAATATAGTTCTACGGGATTTTTTTCAAGTAACTCTTCTATATTACATCTACATCTCCTTTCTTCCAAATAAAAAAATACTCATTCAGTATCACAGTGATGATACAGTTTAAGTGACTCATAATTACTTATTTGCTTTATACATTAGACATCCAGTAATCTCTGAATAACAATATTAATGCCACCATCTCTAATATATTTAATGAGAATAGTTAACCTATGTTTTTTCTTAAAAACCTTCCTCATTTATTACATGATTAAAAAAAATCTGAATACATAGCTGTTCAAACAATACTAACTCCACTTTAGAAAAAATTTTAAAATATTTAATTATGTATTTGAGGGGGCAGGCAGAGGTAGAGGAAGAGAGAGAATCTCCAGCAGACGTTACACTGAGCACAGAGTTCAACCCAGAGCTCAGTCTCACAACTCTCAGATCATGACCTGAACAAAAATCGAGAGTTGAAAGCTTAACTACCTTCCCTCCATTTTAACCTTCATTTAGTCTTACCTGAGATCTACAGATATCCATAGACTTAATGCTGGCCACAATTCTTATGGTAATGTTATACAGTCATTAGTAGTCTGAAGTCCATTCTCTGGTAAATTCCTCAGGAAGGGCTTACAGGAAAAATATTTCCTGAGTTCTTACATGTGATAATGGTTTGGACTTTTATAGTTGAAATCAGTTTTAAACCCTCATTTTCCCCCTTGCGTATCTTAAACATGTTTTCTTTGGAGTTAAAATTCTCTTACTGTCAAAGAGATTGATGAGGAACTAATTTTTTCCCCTTATATTGACTTACAATTCAATTTCTTCCTGAGCTTAATGTCAAAAAGTTTGTTTTTTTTTTTCTTTGAAGCCAAGTATTTCTTGGCATTGTTTATTTTGGGACTATACTCTCGTGTATGTGGTTATCTATCAATATGTAATTTTAATGCTTTTTTTTTTTAAAGATTTTATTTATTTATTTGACAGAGAGAGAGATCATGAGTAGGCAGAGAGGCAGGCAGAGAGAGGAGGAAGCAGGCTCCCTGCTGAGCAGAGAGCCGGATGTGGGCCTTGATCCCAGGACCCTGAGATCACCACCTGAGCTGAGCTCAAGGCAGAAGCTTTAACCCACTGAGCCACCCAGGCACCCAGATGCTTCTTTATGTAAGGAAATTTTTCTGAATTGGAATTTCTAGTGTTTTTTTCTTTTTTTTCCCTTAACTATTTCTCTATTCTTTGTGCTGCTATTAATGTTTGTTGAGCCTTCCTTCTTGGATTTTCTTATCTTCGAAATTTGTCACTTTCTCTCTTTCTCTCGCTCTTAACCTTTTTCATTTACATTTGGATTTTTAAAATTTTTACTTCTTTACCTTCTATGTCTCCTTAGGTGTAACTTGTTGTGTTCATTTTTGTTTCTGTTTCTCTAATTCATTTTGTATTTCTGAAAAGAGTGTTTCTTTTATTTTTATTTTTTTCTTGAGTTCTGTCAATACGCTTGAATTTTTCTTTCATGTTATCTTAATGTGTTTTTCATATCTTAAGTAATTTTTAATGTACTTTAGCTCATCTTGAACTAGCATGTAGCAGTTCATCTGTACTCTATATGTATATATTTTTTGGCATGCTTCCATTTAAAAAGTTTGTATGGAATTTTACTTCAGTACTTTTTATTTCCTAATTTGATGTGAAAAAAATTTTTTTTAAACTTTCAGTAGGAGGTTTGGAAGAATTCCTACACTTCTTTTAATTACTTCTCTTATTTTCATCTGACACCAAAACTATAGAAGCTTGTTTTTGAAGGTTTCCTGGTTTTGTTTCCCTCTTCACTTTTCTCTGCAAGTTTTCTTTCTTTCATCTCTATTGTAATTGTTTTACTCAATTTTGATTTCACTCCAGGCAGTTTCTACTTACCTTAGGAGACCTAAAACTGGTCACTTTTTGATTTCCCACGGGCCAAAATGCTCTGGACTTTTTATATCATTTCTTATGTGGACCCCTCAACTCATCTCATATTGGTTTTGGCAAAAGCACAATCAATTTCAGCTACTGTTTTCACATGGCACCACCTTTGTCTGACTGTGTTACATATTTTGAGGTTCTCATTTTTTTACTTCTGTCAGACACTGTTTTGCTTTCCTCTGCTTCCTCATGAACAGAAGCTGATAAAATACAGGTCTTTTGGTCATTGGTGTTTGCTGCTCACCCAATTGTATTTTGAAGTTTATAAGGATACCCTTCTACCTTGCTTTCATATAAATATTGCTTACACTCCTCAGTTGTTTTGTATGTCTTACTATCTAGTTGCTCCATGTTTATGAGAATCAAAAATTATATTACTATAGCCATCCTATTATAATCTCCCAATCCCCTCCCTTCCCTCACCCTCTTTTTTTTTCTTTCTTTTAACAACACAGCTCAGTGTTTAAAGAGATTCTGCAACCAGATTACATAGGTTCAAAATCCCAACTCTACCACTACAATCAGTGTTACCTTGGCACACTGTCTCCTGAACTCTAAAATTGTGATAATAAAATGTGTCTTAAAGGATTATTATGGGACTAAATGAACTAATATTTTAAAGCATCAATTATTATGCCTGTGCATGATAATTGCAATGTATGTGTTTGTTAAGTAAATTTTAGCCTTAATACGTGAGTACGTGAGTATACTAGTCATTTAAAAATTCAATTATTGTATCATTCAAAACAAAAATACCACCAATGTCATTCCTTTATTATCTTATTAAAAACTATAATTTGTATCCTGATGCCCCATTTCTTAGCCTATTAAAGAATAGGATAGTTATTCTAGGATATGCTGAGATGGTTCTTTGATTCTGACCATTTATTGAGAAAATAATAATAATAGTAATAACAAAAGCAACAGCAATATCAGAGGCATTGCCATAATTAATATGATAATTACCCATTAACCATTTGTATGATGGTGATGATGAATGATTATAATAGTATTCAAAGGCTAAATAATTATGAAGAACTAGGAACAAATGTAAGGATTTTATAAAAGCTCATGGAAGACTATCAGAGTGACATTTAGAAAAGAAAATATAAAGTATTTTTAAAAAGAGAACTAGCTTTATAAGCATGTGCATTTAGAGGAAAGCAAGCAAGCCAGTTACTTTAACAAGAACCATAAATGCCTCGTTAGAGAAAAGCATGGTGAATCAATCAGAGTTAGTGTACTGGCTAATATGTTGTCTTTTGATTGGTTTCTCCATTATTGGCCTATCAAGGTTAATTTTGTGTGTTTCAACTTACCACAGGTTATTGGTTTGTCTTATCATCCACAGCAGAGTTCAAAATGAGCACAGCTTCCCCACAGAGCAAGTGTTATGAGCAGTGTAGCAGATCATCTGCTTCAAGGTCTTCTTCCTACTGCCAGGTGTGTTGCTCAACATGAGGCCAAGAGTGTGAACTATTTGCACTGAGAAAAAACAGCAGTGAAATTGAAAATATTAGCATGTGGTATGAATATAAGTCAATTCTCACTGTGGTTGCATCCGGTTCTCTTCTGCATGATATGCCTTCTTTGAGCTCAGAAGAAAGAGGTCATTTTTTTTTCTCTCTCCTGTAAGTCCCTCTTGCTCATTGTATTTTCCAAATTCCAAATTTACAATTATGGCCAAGATAAACCTGCTTAACTTACATGGCTTAGAATTCTAGAACATGTCTCATGGTGTGAATTCTTCAAGAATAATTAGCATATGTGGTGAAAATTGGCAAGTAACTCAATTCACAAAAATTTTAATTTAAAATATTTGTTTTGAATTGAATTTGCCATAAAGTTTTGAGGGATATGATACTCCAGCACCTGGCTACAGCTAGAGATTCTAACTTTACATTTCATAGTCACCACTGTCAATATATTATGTGATTGTGTGCTTTTGACAAGTAATTTTGATGAAATTTTGGCACAAGCCTTGCCAATATACAGCTTACACATTTGAGCAAATAATAAGAAACTGAATCTGTTATTTTCCAGATTTCACGGTATTTTTGGCATCAATATTTTGAAATGTCCCTTATTTTTTAGATGTGTTGAACACTTTATATTTCAACATTTATGGTTAATTTTGATCATATTTTGCATTTGACTTAATTGCATAAAATGCAATGGCCTCTTAGGCATTTCTTATTGGCATTGCAAAGCCAGTCCAATTAAATTTTATGTCCTTCATTATTAGGGTTTGTGACCACTTCTCAGTTTCTGGTTAGAAAATTAAATAAGAACATTTTGATACTAATGTTGTGACAAGTGATTTTTTTGGATTGTTCTAATTCTAGAAAATATGGCATACATATTATTTTTCTTGTTAAAATGGCCATTATTTGAATTAAAAAGAACCTTTGAATTTCCCATTGAGCACCAGAAAGTGAATAATACTTTATTGTTTTCAATTGAAGGTAATTATTAAATTGCATTCCTAGCCTTTTCTTCTTACAATGAATTATCAAAAGGCTGATTGTCATATCACTTTTAAAATGTGATTTAGCAAGAAATATATGACAGAAAATTATGTGCTTATAGAATACCTATGCGAGTGTGTGTATCTTGATATACTCATATACAATATACATATCATACACAATTTCAAAGGAAAAATGTATGTTTTATAGAAAGCTATAATTCATATAATCAAATAAAGTAAATTAAATAGTTAGATATGCAATTAAATTTCTTTTGTGTGGCACAATAACTTTAGGAATATTTTGGTATAAAGCTAGGATATGATTTATAGTGAGTTGGAAGATAGAGAGTTGATTCAACATAATTTATTAGAGAGTTCTGAATTGGCAAGACAACAGCTCCATACTACTTTAAGGCAAAAATTTTAATGAAGGTAAAAATTTTTGTAATTGTCCTATATTAACATCCAATTATGACTGTCCCTATACCTCTTGGTATATGTTTTAAAAGTTATTATTTTCCTTTGCTGATTTCTTTTTTCTGGACAATTGACCCAGTCCTCACCTTGTTTGGAATTACTCTTCCTGTTTCAAAGCAGAGATACAATCTTCTCAGACAATGATACAATAAATGAGAATTTAATATCAGCTTACCCCCTTTAACTTCACTTACCTCGACCCTAAGATGACCACTTACTCATCATTCAAAGCTTATTACCAGATTCAGGTTTTTCCCCACTGAAATTACATTGAAATGTACTACAATACCTGGCGACAATATAAGTCAACACTCTTGGCAGTTCATTATGGGCTAAGCGCAGTGCTACTAGCTTTATATACTTGATTTCTCAAGATTCTTTCAAATGCAAATTTATCTTAGGCAAAAATGAAAGGAAGTTACCGGCCTTCTAAGCAGCAGGGTCTTGTATGGATTCAGGCACAGCTGGATTCAGGGGCTCAAAAATGATATTGGTACCACATTTTAATTTTTATTCTATCTTTGTTTTGGTTTCATTCTACAGGAAGTCTCCTTTTACATGGCTAGGAAAATGGATGCCAGCAGCCACAGATTCAGATGCTCCCAGTGGCTACATGTAAATATATGTAATCATACATATAAACATAAATAAAAATGTGTAACATATGATATATCTTAATTCTTTTGATATTCATAACAACCCTATGAGGTAGATACTATTTGCTATTTTTTAATCTCAATTTTAAATATGAGGAAACTGTAGCAGAAAAGTTTAAATAAATTTCACAAGATCACACAACTCTATCATGGCAGATCCAGTTCCCAACCCAGAGGAGTCTCATATTATAATCAAGGCTCTTTGCCACTCTGCTCACTCTACTCCATTCTATTAGACCTACGTCTAAATAGATGCACAGAAGTCCATGATTACTCGGCATTATTTATGTCCTGGCTCTGACTGATGTTTTGGTGTCTTGAGATGGAGCAATAATTCCCCAGGAAAGACAGATATGGAAACACAAACACAAGAGGCATTGTGGTGATACTTTCCAGTGGCCTCCGTATCATATATTTACACTATCGATTGGGGATGGAATAGAGGACTTGCTGGAGGGTTGATCCTGCCACTGTAAAGGATAATTTTGTAAAAACCCAAAATATTTTTTTTTTTTTTACATAAAAGGATACCTTGAATTCTGTTTGACAAGAATAATATTCATTACTTTCAGCTACTTAAGTATACATACCTGTGGTTTTAAAACTTGTCCATAAATTCTTTTACACTCCTCCTTCAAAAGCTTCTCTTTACCTGGTGGGTGGACTTCATGACTCTCCTCCAATAACTAGAATATGCTAAAAGTAAAGATATACATGACTTTTGGAGAAGTCATAATGGGCATTTATAGCTCCTCTGTCTTACTGTCTCTCAGCTCACTCATTCTGAGGGAAACCAGCCGCCATGTTGTGAGGACATTCAAGCAATCTCACACAGAGATACATGTGGCAAGGTACCGAGGCCTCCTGCCAACTAATATGACTTGATATTCAGTTCTCTTTAAAAAGATTAAAACAAGGGCACCTGGGTGGCTCAGAGGGTTAAAGCCTCTGCCTTCAGCTCAGGTCATGATCTCAGGGTCCTGGGATCGAGGTCCGCATCGGGCTCTCTGCTCGGCAGGGAGCCTGCTTCCCCCTCTCTCTCTGCTTGCCTCTCTGCCTATGTGTTATCTCTCTCTGTCAAATAAATAAATAAAATTAAAAAAAAATAGATTAAAACAAGAAAAGCTTTACTTTATATTTACCAACATATTTATAATTTTTTAAATTAAGCTTTTTATTTCAATTCCAGTGTAGTTAACATAAGTGTTGTATTAGTTTCATGTATACAGTATAGTCATTCAATAATTCTGTGCATCATTATCAGTGTTCATCATAAGTGTACTCTTAATACCCTTCAACTATTTCACCCATCCCCCTACCCACTGCCCTCTGATATGTTTTATTTTAAATGTGTGGTTTCAGTTAAAATTATTTTCAACAAGAACATTTTTTATTTGAAGCATACTTCAGAATACATGGTTCAAAAGATATATATGTATTATATCTTTTACATATATTTATCTATCATATTATGATATATAACATTCCATTTAAGAAAAATAGAATGCGGGCGCCTGGGTGGCTCAGTGGGTTAAAGCCTCTGCCTTCAGCTCAGGTCATGATCTCAGGGTCCTGGGATCAAGGCCTGCATCGGGCTCTCTGCTCAGCAGGGAGCCTGCTTCCTCCTCTGTCTCTGCATCCCTCTCTGCCTACTTGTGACCTCTCTCTCTGTGTCAAATAAATAAATAAAAATCTTAAAAAAAAAAAGAAAGAAAAATAGAGTGCACTTTTTCTTTGAGTGTACACAGAAGCCCCTAGTTAAATCACATAAAAAGAGACATAACAAATATTACAAACTGAAGAAGACTGGTGTCAGGTCTCATTTCATATGCAGACCAGAGTACCCCTAATTAAAACTCACCACATTCAGACCAGGGACCAACTACTACCCATAGCAGGCAAGGAGAAGCTCTGCATATGATTGACCTGAAGGAAAGAGCAACCAGAACACAATAGCAGAGCACCTTCAGCACACACTAGAGAGAGTCCCTGAAGTGCAAGGTCCTGGGCACTACATGACCTCTTCTTCACAAGGCCATTACTTTCAGGAGCAGGAGAAATAACTGGCTTTTCTAACACACAAAGAAGGCATAGACTTAGGCAAAATGAAAGAACAAGATAAAGGCATGGCAAGAGATCTAAGTGAAACAAGTATAAGTAACATGGCTGATGGAGAATTTAATCCAACAATCATAACAATGTTCACTGGGATTCAGAAAAGAATAGAGGACATCAGTGAGACCCTTACAACAGAGATAAAAGATTAAAAAAGGATCTGAGATAAGGAATGCAATAAATGAGAATAGAAACAGGCTTGATGCAATGAACAGCAAGCTGGAAATAGAGGAATGAATTAGTGACTAGAAGACAAAGCAATGGAAAATAATGAAGCTGAAAAAAAGAGAAAAAGAATTATGCAACACAAGAATAGACTTAAGGAACTCAGTTACTCCGTCAAACATAATAACATTCACATTATAAGACTCTCAGAAAAAGAAAAGAGAGAAAAGAGGGTGGAAAATTTATTTCAAGAAATAATAGCTGAAAACTATCCTAATCTGGGGAGGGAAAAAGACATTCAGATCCAGGAGCACAGAGAACTCCCATAAAAATCAACAAAACGGGGCTAACACCAAGACATAATTAAATTTGCAAAATATCGTAATAAAGAAAAAAAAATCTTGAAGGCAGGAAGACAAAAGAAGTCATTAACTTATAAGGGAAAAACCAGAAGGCTAGCTGGAGATTCATCAACAGCAACTTGGCAAGCCAAAAGAGAGTGGCATGATATATTCAAAGAGCTGAATGGGAAAAATCTGCAACCAAGAATGTTCTGTCTAGCAAGACATTCATTCAAAATAGAAGGAGAGATAAAAAGTTTCCCAGACAAACAAAAACTAAAAGAGTTCATGACCCAGCCCTGCAAAAATTATTAAAGGATACTCTTTGCGTGCGAAGGAGAGACTAAAGATGACAATGGAAGGATCAGAGAAGCTCACCAGAAGTCACAAAGCAAGTAATAAAATGGCAATAAATACATATCTATCAATAATTGCTTTGAGTGTAAATGGATTAAACACTCCATTCAAATAATGGAGTGTGTCCATCATGTGTCCATGGATGGAATGCACAAAACAATAAGACCTGTCTATCCGCTGCCTACCAGAGACTCATTTTAGACCTAAATATACCTGTAGACTGAAAGCAAGGGGGTGGAGAAACATTTAGCAGGCAATTGGATGTCAAAAAGAAAGTCAGAGTAACAATACATATGTCGGACAACATAGGATTTTTTGTTCTCATATTGTTTTTATCCTGCTTTGGAATCTGGGTAGTAAAGTCCTCATTAAATAATTTTGATTGTGGTCCCTCTGTTTTGTTATTTATAAGATTTTGATAATGATTGTCTTTAATTATATTTTTTAAGTTTGGTAGAATTCACCAAAGAAACCCTGTGGTCTTGGGCTTTTCTATGCTGGGAGACTTTTGATTCCTAATTCCACTATTCATTCTTATTATTGGTTTAAGATTTCCTACTTCTTGGATTCGAGATTCATGAATCAATCTTGGTAACGTGTATGTCTTTAGGAATTATCTGTTTGTTTGTTTTTTTTCCTCTAAGTTATTTGACTTGGTAGCATATAATTATTTACAGTAATCTGTTATCACACTATGTAGTTCTGTGGTTATCTGTTATATTGTTTTTTTGTCCCTTTCTCACTTTGGTTTTTAAGTATTCTCTTTTTTTTTTCTTTGCTAATGTAGTTAAATTATTGCCAGTTTTGTTTTATTTGTTTGGGAAAAACTGGTCACTACTTTCAGTGTTACATTATTGTTTATTCTGGTCTTTATTTTATTTATTTCTGAGTTTTCTTTGTTATTTCCTTCCTGTACTAAATTTTGGCTAAATTTCCTTTTCTCCTGCTTCCTTATGGTATAATATTATTTGAACTTTTTTCTCTTAATACAAGCATTTATAGCATAAATTTCACTGTAAAGTCTGCTTTTGCTATATCCCTTAGACTTTAGATTATTGTATTTTCTTTTTCTTTTGTTTTGAGACATATTTTGATTTGCCATTTGCTTTCTTATTTGGCCCATTATCTATGCAGTAGTGTATTGTTTAATATTTACATGTTAAATGTAAATATTTACATTGTAGATTTTCCAGCTTTGTTTTCTTCTTGATCGTTAGTGTTGTACCATTTTAGTTGGAAAATATACATGTTTATCATTACTGGTGCTCTCCATTCCTATGTGTAGATTCAAATTTTCATCTGGTATCAGCTCATCTGGTATCTTATCTTCTGCTCAAGGAACTTCTTTTAATATTTCTTGTATTTCAGTTCTGATAGGGATAAAAATCTGTAATTTTTTATTTGAAATATTATTTTTTTTTGTTACTGGGCGATATTTTACTAGATAAAAAGTTCTAGGTTGACAGGTTGTTTCCTTTCGTTGCTTTAAAGGTCTCTTTCCATTGTCTTCAGGCTTGCATTGTTTCTGACAATCAGGCTGTTGTATTTGTCTTTGTTCTTTTGCACCTACTGTGTCCATTTTTATTTGTTTTTAGCAACTTGATTATAATGTGCATAGGCGTTTTTATTGTTATTTTGATTGGTGTTTGTTGAGCTTATTAGATCTGTGGGTTTATAATTTTCATGAAATTAGAAAATTTTTCAACTATGAAATCTTAACTTTTTTTTTTTCCCCTTCCCACTCCTCTCTTCTAAGATTCTGGTAAAATTAGTCCAGTAGTTTTTAGATCAGTAGTTATTTTCCAAATGCTCTCTTCATTAAAAATATGTATTTGTTTCCCATTTCAGTGCTTCAGTTTGGATTTTTCTGATCGTTATATCTTCAGTTCAAATACATTTTCTTTTGTGCTGTTTAACATGCTGTTAATCCCATCTCATTTATTACATTGTATTTCTATCTCTAGATGTAGTCTTTGCTTTATCATTTATTGCTTCATCATGATCATGTTTTCCCTGCTTTCTTGATCATAAGGAGAGTATATACATTAGATTTTTAACATCATTATCTTCAAACTTACTTATCTATGTATAGCTGGCTTTGTTTTTCTTTTTTTTTTTAAAGAATTTTTTTATTTATTTGACAGAGATATTGAGAGAGAGCACAAGTAGGCAGAACAGCAGGCAGAGGGAGAGAGAGAAGCAGGCTCTCTGCTGAGCAGAGAGCCAGACTTAGGGCTTGACCCCAGAACCCTGGGATCATGACCTGAGCCAAAGATAGTCGCTTAACCAACTGAGCCACCCAGGCACCCCGTTGGCTTTGTTTCTATTAATCAGTCTTTTCCCTGATCATGGATCATATTTTTTTTGCATGCCTAGTGATTTATTATTGATGGACATTGTGAATATTATTTTATTGCTTGCAGTATTTTGTTAGTATTGGCAGAAGAATATATAAACACACACATATGAAATATATATATTTATAAATATTTACTCACAAATATTCCATTCTATTCCAATATTTAGAAATAATATTTATAATTATGAAAAAGTCCAGAATTAGACCCATGCTACATATATGGTCATTGATTTATATCAAAGACAGTAAGACTATTTAACGAGAAATCATCTTTGACAAATAATGCTGGAACAACAGGATATCCTTATGGAAATAATGAAGATCAATCTTATTTCATATTGTCATATAATAATTAACTTGAAGTGGATCATATATTTAAATGTAAAAGGTAAAACTCCAAAACTTCTCTCATTCCAGGAAAAAAATGAGAGAACACCTGTGTGACCTTGAGATAAGCATATTTCTTAGTTAGAATACAAAACACAATCCATAAAAGAAAAAGAAAAAACTGGTTTTTATCCAAATTAAAAATAATTTTTCTTTGGAAGATGTTAAAAAAATAAAAAGGCAAGCCACAGACTGGAGAAAGATGTTCACAACACTTACATTAATTAGACAAAGAACTTTTATCCATGGTATATGAACACTGTTTAATAGAAAATAATAAACCCAATTAAAGATGAGTAAAGGATTTGAGAAGATACCTCAAGAAGATTTATGAATGGCTAATGTGCTCAAATCATTAATCATGGAATTTTAAAATAAACCACAATTAGATACATAGCCATTCTGTGGTGAAAATTAAAGATATTGATAATGCTCAGAGTTGGTAATGATGTAGAAACCTGAAACTCTCATACACTGTTGATTAGGTTATAAGTAGTGTATTTTTGAAAAGAGTTTGACAGTTTCTACTGAAATTAAACATACATCTACCATATAATTCATCCATGTTACTCCAAAGCATTTATACAAAAGAAAAAAAATATGTATTTACATAAACATTTATATACCAATATTTATAGAAGATTTATTTATAATATCCCAAATGGGGAACAACCCAAATACTTATCAGATGGTGCATATATAAGATATGTAAATCCTCATAACAAAGTCCTACTGAGCCATAAAATGGACCCAACTGCCAATATATACAAGCAGCAAAAATAGATCTTAAAATCACATAAAGTAAAAGATGTCAGGTAAAAAGAATTTATAGTATAGCATAAACTTAAAATTCTAGAAAATGGAAATTGATCTAGATTTAACAAGTAGATCAGTAGTTATCTGAGGACATGTGGCATGAAATAATAGACAGCAAAGAGGAACAAAGAAACTTTGGGGGAGATTTCCGTGTCTTGAATTTGGTTGTAATTAAAAAAGTGTATCTGTCAGGGGCATGTGGATGGAAATTGATTAAGTGTCCGATTCTTGTTTCTGCTCAGGTCATGATCTCAGGTTTGTGAGATGGAGCCCCATCTGGGCTCTATAGACAGTGCAGAGTCTGCTTGACATTCTCTCTCCCTCTCCCCCCGCCCCTTCCACTCATGCTCTCTCTCTCAAAATAAATAAATCCAGAAAAGGATATATCTTATATTTATGAAAACTTAATGTTTAAATGTGTGCAGTTTATTATATATGCATTATACCTCAGTACATTTGTTAAAAAAGCGACACGTGTGTAAGAAACCAACAAAGTGGGGCGCTTGGGTGGCTCAGTGGGTTAAAGCCTCTGTCTTCAGCTCAGGTCACGATCTTGGGGCCCTGAGATGGAGGCCCGCATCGGGCTCTCTGCTCAGCAGGAAGTCTGCTTCCTCGTCTCTCTCTGCCTGCCTCTCTGCCTACTTGTGATCTCTCTCTGTCAAATAAATAAATAAAATATTAAAAAAAAAAAAGAAAGCAACAAAGTTATAAGAAGGAGAAAATTGGGAGGAATAATGGTGAAGAGAAAAACAATAAAAAAAGGGATTTGTCATCAAAACCAAACAAAACAAATAAAACAACAATTTGGAAATAGAAAACATTTTGTTCAATACATCATACAGATCTATAAAATTCATTCAGGGATCTTTCATTGTCAATAGTTTATAGTCATCTTTTTCCATCTATATTAGCTGAAATATTAATTTTCCTTTTTTGCCAAAATAATAAAACAATTTGAAAAATTTCTTACTTACCATTCAAGGCACCAACAAGGTAATGGATTATTAGAGTTATTTTATAATATATGGCTCTACTCCCTTGGCCTAGTGTAATCATTCTTAAGTTCATATTGAAAATAATAGATTTGTACCATAGATAAGACCATGAATTCAGCAGAGAACACAATGTATCCAGTTTATAAATTTGTACACACAGAAGACAGTATTATAGTTGTAAAATATGTAAAGTGGATCTACCTTTTCTCAGATCATGACATATTTACAAATTGTAATTTCCTCTAGAGATGTACTGTGTCTAAATTACTGTCTGCTTTTGCTACAATGCCTGGAGGGGAAAAATGTATCTAATTCACCTTGGTTTAGATTGTACTAGTGAAATATGTAAACTTAGTTCTTTTCCTGTGAATTTTATTCTCTGTGAACATCCAAGCAAATATGGGGAGTTGATTTTCACCAGTACAGAATGCATAATCTGCAAACTTAAAAATGATATTAAATAAAAAACTGAATATTTTAGGTGAATCTTTGCAGTGAAGTCACATTATCCATACACCAGCAAATAAGACTTGATGAAAATTCCTGTATATTGGTGGGTATTGAAATTGCTACAACAGGAAATCATGAATGTGTGATTACAGCTATGAGTATTTTTTTATTTACCAAGGCCGATGGTAGTTTTGATATTTAGCTACTAAATTAGTTGCACATTAGACAAGATTCAATACATATGGAATGCAATTTTATGGGAAAAGAACATATTTGGTTTAGGAGAGAACTTTCATATGATCACATTGCAGTGATTCAGAGTTTTACAAAGGAACTCAGGAGACTGCTTATTCAAATTCCTACTCTTTCCCAATCCCTGCATTGCTAAAATGTCTTCTATAACATGACAAATACATTAATTCATCATCTGAATTCATACTTCTGGTGTTGGAGAGCTAATGCTGTTAACGTTCATAGAGGGCTTTTCATGTGCCAGACAATAATAGATTTTTATAGTCATTAACACTGATAGAGTTCTTACAACAAAGTATTTTACAACATCCTAACTCATTTATTCCTCCAAATAACCTGTAGGATGTGTGGTATTATTAACACCATTTCATAAATGGTGAGGCAGCTAGAAATTGGGATGGCAGGTATTTAAATTGAGGCAATCTGAATCCAGTGTTTCAGTTTTGATCCACCTTATTGTCTCATATTATGCTATGTGCTTTCACGTATATCATTTAATTCACATAATAATATCACACTCACTAGAGACTACTGTGTCTATAAGACTTAAAATGAGAATATCAATATTTGAGACATGAATCTCTCACTTGCTGTGTGTTCTTATACACATTACTTAATCACTCTTGGTTTCCTTATCTGCAATATGGGAACAACTACTGCTTTGCCTCTCTCTCAGGAAGGTGGAAATTTAAGGAAACCGCAGGCATTAGAACACGTTGAACCTTAAGAGCTATACTAAGTACAGCTTTTCAATTGTTTGTGTACAGCGTAGTTCATGCAAATAACTCTAATTGTTCAAATGTTTTTCTGAAGAGAAACTTAACCCCGTGATGAAACTCTATTTTTTTTTTCAAAGATTAAGAGCTCTGGAGCCATCAAAGTTTTATACCAAAGACTTCATCTTCTTTACACTCTGTGATTTGAAAAGTTGTCCAGTATTAAGTGTAATACTCCAGATATGACATGACCAGTACTGAGTATTATTGATTAGTTCAATTTATTTTGTATTACATTATATACATCTATCAATTGTTCTGGGTGACATGTTTCTGCCAATAAACAAAACCTAAATTCTTAAAATTTTTGGCAGTCTCACCTCAGAGATAATGGATATTGAACTTGTTGCCAACTGAAAAATAAAGTTTTATTTCATATGAACTGCTTATTCAAAAGCTAAGCATAGTTTTATCCTCACAGATGATGGTTTGGGTGGTAGGAAAGTAATTGTGGAAAGGATCTGTGCAGATTCTCAATTTTATTCTGGATACTGGTTTCTCTTCTCTTTCTTTTCTTTTTCACCTTCATAAGCTTAAGTTTGGCCTCAGCAATTTGAATCATAGAAATATAAATAACTCCAAATATTCTTTGCATAAACAAGAAGTAGAATGACTACTTATCTAGTCTCCTCCCTAATAGGGGCAGTGGTACTTATGTACAGGATCTTCTACTGCCTTCCAACCAGTGAATCATGAAAAGCAGTAAAACATCCTAATTTTATAGGCTGTCCTTTGTGTATTCTTCCATGTATGATGCCTAACCTGGAGTCAAGGGAGGAAGGGAGGAGGTGCGTTCTATTTCTTACAAGGACAATGATAAAATTCCATTTTTTAAATGGGTTGTCTACAAAGACTATACTTAGTTATAAACCATTTCACTTTCTTTTCCCTCCTTCTGCAATAATAAACTGTTTTCTTTAATATTTTATGCTTTGCAGTCCTAGTGGGAAAATGTTCATTATGCTATTATATAACTGTGTTGAGACATCTTAGATCTCTAGATCTTACATTTAATTTTTTGGTAAGGTTTACAATAATCACTACTCAATGTACAGAATTGCTCACTAAACCAACCACTCATTTTCTGGGAGGTCTTAATAATTAACAGTAACACCTGACTTCATTCATGCCGTTAAAAACATGGCTCACATAACGTGAAGGGGATATCTGAAGTGGGAGCTAAGTGTGTGATTTGACTACAAAAGATGAGGAAAAGTCTTAGCTGGACTATTAAGGCTTATTCTCCTGAGAAAGAAAATGATTCACAAACACACACACAAAGTTACATTATTATAAAAAAAACAATGAATATGGTGCACATAAATAGATAAGAACATTTTAAAAGTCCTATATCAGTTCCAAATAGCTATTAGCTCTGCTATCAATTGGATGATAATATTCACCTTATATTAACTGAAATGATAAGAAATAGAACTATTTGTGAAAAGATATATAGTATTAAAACAGCAGAATTTAACTTAAAATATGACAGTATGTTTAATAGTATAATTAAAAAGGCTAAGCCTTAAAAAACAAATATGATGAGCCAGTAAAGATGAAAAAAACCTCAGTTTTGTGTATGTGGCAAGCAGAATAAGGGCTCCATGCTCCAGTCCCTGGAATCTGAGACTATGTTACTTTACACGGCAAAAGTGCTTTGCAGATCTGATTAAATTAAATATTTTGCAATGGGGAGGTTATTCTGGATTATTTGAGTGGGCCTGATGTAATCACAAGGGTCCTTCTAGGGAAGAGGGAGGTAGGAAACTGGGAGAAGATGTGAAAACAGGTCGAAGTGATGCAATTGCTGGCTTTGAATGTGGCAGGTGCTAAGTAGAGCCAAAGAACCTGGAAGAGAAAGGGACAGATTTTCCACCAGAGTCTCCAGTGGGAACCAGTTTGCTAACACCTCGATGGGAACCCTGTAAGACTCATTTTGGACATCTGCTCTACAGAACTGTAAGAAAATAAATCTGTGTTGTGTTAACTCACTAAGTTTCTAACAATATATTATAGCAACAGTGGGAAACATAATGCACCATGTGATTTATTTCAACTGTATTATATAAACTCACTGAATACTAGAACAATCTCAGTATTAATTATTCCAAAAGTCATAAATATGATAACTTAAAATATTGAAAGCAAGTACTTTTATATTTGGGTATGAGGTATGAGTTTTGGATCTCTTGAAACTTTAAGAATGTTCTATTAAAATTCCTAATTACTGGATTAGATGTTCTCTCTGCATACGACAGCTTCTAACTCAACTTCTTTAGTAGTAGTGATGTGAGTTAGCTCTTCTAATGATAAACAACTATATTAACAATTCTGTAGTCAGGGATCATAGTCATAATGTTGTAGGACTGTAGGGCTCTTGTCTCATAGAGTCAAAGGATGACTCTTCAACATAAAAGGCTGAAGTGAAGTGAAAGTTGATTAAGTGAAGGTGAGAGCAGAATGGAAAGAAAAAAACTCTCCAATGAGAGGGGTCCTGAATGGGTTGCCACTGAGGGTTTTTAGTGGCAGTCTTTTATTGAGAACTGACTGGGAAGCTTGTAGCCTTGAGATTCTTATGTCTTGGTTTGTTCCTTTATCTCTTCTTCTGCTCTGTCTCAGTATCTCTACTGGCCAGGAATAGTTCGGGAGTCAAGTCAGGGGAGTCAGGGGACTCTTATCTTTCCTGCCTAGACCTTACCTCTTCTCTACTCACAGGACAGGACCTTTGGGCAGAAAGAGCTGTCTGGGGTTGTGAGGAATGAGTGATCCCATACTTTTTAATTAGTGGGGGTGAGGGAGAGTGCAAGTCTCAAAGGAATCTGGAAGCAAGACTTTCAGGACCTTGAGGGGCCAGCTACTGCGGAGATGAAGTTACTTTTAAACATTAAGGCGGTTAAGTCAGCTACAAATTCCTTGAGGAAGGTCACACTGTGCATGTTTCAGTTGTCTATCCGTGGGATGCAAACTTTAAGCTTGCAAAATTAATTTTAATTTAAGCTACATTTGTTTTACCTTTGTTTCCCACATCAGTAATACAAGGTCAGGAATTCTAGATGTGTAAATCGCTCCTCCTTTAAATTTTTTTTTTTTTTTTTTTTTCTGGGGCACCTGGGTGGCTCAGTGCATTAAACACTGGACTCTTGATTTTAGCTCAGGTTGTGCCTCTGTAGGGCTCCACACTTAATGGAGGAGTCTGCTGGGGCACTCTTTCCCTTGCCCTCTGCCCCTTCCCCCTGCTGTCTTTCTCGCAAATAAATTAATAAATCTTAAAAAAAATTTTTTCCTCATGAAACTATGGTCAGAAGGCAGAAGAAACCAGACATAATAGCAATCAGTTTAAAAGTATTAGAAATTTTAAATGAAGTGTCTAACTCTGTGAGATTTCACCATAATTGCTGTTTCACTTTATGTTTTGTAGATCCACAGCTCTGAAACATTTTAAAACTATATTAAAGTCTAGAACTGCCAAGAGGCTTAGGAGATATTTAATAAACATCTTGAAACCCATTTATACTAGCACATTTCAATGAAACTGTTTCCAGTAAAATAGAATGTGATAGAATTGATTGCACTGCTGAATGTAAATAGCATTTCAGGTTGGAGTTAAACCTCCCATGAAAGATTAAGAACAAGCACCTTGTCAAACTTTACTATTAGGGATCATATTTAAAAATGTGTTGTGCATGATTTATTTTACAGGAAAGTGAATGTTAGCATATTATAGGACTGTAAATGGTATTTGTGGACACAGTAAAAAAAAAATCCTTCACTATAAAGCCTCCTGGTTTATTAGATATACATCAAAAACATTTTCTTGTCAATAAATTTTGACATGCAAGATGTTGGTATTAACTTGACATCTTGTTCATTGATTTATTTTTAAGTTTTTACAAAATAAGAAACATGCTATATAAAACTTCACATTTCTTAATTGATCATGGTTAGTTACCTTTTTAAATAAAATAATTGCCTTAAGTATAATTATGTATAGGTTTCTTTTTTAGAACTAAATGTAATTACATATATAGAATTTTTGGAAATGAAATTATTTAATAGCCTGATTGTCTTCAAAGCAATTTTGTTATTTATTTTGTTTATCTGCCATGTTGGAGTCTAAACAAATAAGTAAATGGATGGCACCTGACTTGTTTTATCTGATATTTTTAAATTTATATAACTAAACCATTAAAATTTTGAGATTTTGATATCAGATCCAAGCCTATTTAATTCACAAGGTAGTTAAAAATGTGTTCTGATGAATTGAAGAAAAGCATTTAAAACAACATGGAAGTTTATGAGTGATGTGGAGAACAAAGGCAAAAGAAACGTAGATAATATTAAATATCCTTATAACCTGCAGCACATTAACAAACACTCGAGGCATACAAAGTATAACATTCCTCCAGGAACTCCTCCTTAGCTTGACAATGGCTGGGCCTCCAGGATCCTGTGAGTCTTCTTTGGCATATGACAGTTCTTTCAGAAACTTCCCTTGTCTTTACCTCCCCCAAGTTCATAGTATATAATTAATTGCTTCTCACAATCCCAAGGCACCCCTTTCTGCCTACAGGTACTGTCCCTGTACTTTAATTAAAAGCACTCGTTTTTCACCCAAAAACATCTCAAGAATTCTTTCTTCACCATTGGCTCCAGATGCCAATATTTCTACATCAGTAGATATGCACAAGGACAAAGTAGCCTTTTCTTGCTATACCTATGAATACTACCACAATTTCAGCTCCATTGTGTGTGTGGAGGCTGACTGCAAAACCTTAGGAAAGATGCATATTGCTGCATCCAACAATTTGTCAGATACTGACATTTGGCTTCCCAGCATGTATACAAGATCCACAATGAGAAGGAATATTGGTTGTTATGTGACAGATAGAGCTAAGGAAATACTGTTTCCATGATTTTTATTTGTTATTTACTCTTTTTAAATTTCTAGGGAGTGCAAACCCAAATGCTATTTGATGACAAAATGAGGATAAATGCCAGAAAGGACAATTTGGAATTATTAATGTAACTGTAAGAGAAACACTGAGTCAGAAGGTAACTGGAGAGATTCTTTTTTTTTTTTTTTTTTAAGATTTTATTTATTCATTTGACAGAGAGAGATCACAAGTAGGCAGAGAAGCAGGCAGAGAGGAGAGGAAGCAGGCTCCCCGCTGAGCAGAGAGCCTGACACAGGCCTAGATCCCAGGACCCTGGGATCATAACCTGAGCCTAAGGCAGAGGCTTTAACCCACTGAGCCACCCAGGCACCCTGGAGAGATTCTTAAGATCACATAAGAACTTCTCTCAGTCGTGATCTAGATTTATTTATAAAAGTTCTTCAAATTACCTCAGCACAACTTTTAAATATTCCTTCAACAAATATTTATAAAGCAGTCACTGCTTGAGAAGCTAGAAATGCCACAGTGAAGAGTATAGATGTGAACACCTGACCTTCAGGATTACCTTCTAAGAAGAGAGGCGATTAACAACATAAATAGAGTATTATGTTAAATGTGATAGGTGCTGTCACAAACAGTGCTGGCTGATGCCAGGCTCCGAACAGTGCCCGGCTTTGATTGCCCAAGCCCATATTTTAGGATTTTTATGAGCTGATCATTGAGAAGCAGAAGCACAACAATCAGTATTATCTACTTATTTGTGAAAATAATCCTACAATTCTGTAAGAATTTACTAAAACCCAGAAAGAGTAATTATTTTTACTTATCAGAGCAAAGCTTTTCTGCGGGAAGAGAAAAATCTTTATTAAACTGTGTTTATGATGGAGGAAAGACAATGTTAAGATTAGAATTCTTGAGACGTCTTTGGTGCAAAAGGTGATTTTATTAAAGCACAGGGACAGCAATGGGGTCATGAGGAGTGGCCCATTACATACTTTCAAGTTGGGAGGGGGTTAGTCTTAGTATAAGTCTCTAAGGAATTTTGGAAGCAAGGTTTCCAGGACCTTGAGAGGACTCACTATTGTTGGGAAAAGGTCACTTATTACCATCTAATAAAACCTTAGTCATGAGACACTTCAGATGTATATCGGTGGGCCATATGCTTGGGGGATGATTGCCAAAACATATCTTGGTAGGTTTAGAGATAAAGGAAGTTTCCAAAGGAATTTTTATATATTAAAGTAGACTTACAGGATCCTGGTGGTGGTGGTGGGGTGGGGCTCAGGCTAGGATTGCCTTTTGCCCTTAACAAAGTATTAACATTGAGATAGTTGAGTCCCTAGAGGAATGTCACTCTGCCTATTTCAAGGACTTGTCAATGGACCATAGGTAGTAAGGAAATTTAATAATTTTTCTTCTGCTTTTGTTTCTCACATCATTTACATGTAAAATTAACTGTGTTTTTGTTTTCTCAAAATCTGGGGAAAAAACTAGTCCTCCCCTTATAAGTACAATAGTCATGTCACCGCAAAAGATAATTTTCTTTGGAATTGGTAAATATATAGGTAAATATATATATATATAGTAATTATGAATATATATATTTATATTTATAATATATATTGGTATAATATATATTGGTAGATATATATAATATATATATATTTATTTATACATGATTTTATACCAAACAATAAATATGCTGTGAAGTATAGAGGCCAAGGGCAGGCCACTCCAAGATGAGCCACTTTAGCATGAAGATTATGGTGAACTTCCCCCCACCAACTACCTCAAAAGAATTTAGAGGACCAGATAACTATATATTATAGGGGTGGCAGACAAGGAAGAATTTTGAAAATCTACTTGTTAAAATCCCTTTCTATGCCCCATTGATTCTGTGGGGCCCAGCAAACATTTACTAAACATTTATTGTTTTTTATCTTCCAGTGAATTGCGTTCCCTCCCTTTGAAGTCCCAGACCCCTACCCATGTCTCCCTAATTTAGAATGACATCTCTACCTCATTTACCTGTCTGTGGTATTTCATGTCTGTGGTATTTCATGTCTGTGTAGATTTTCTACGTGTAGGAAACTAAATTTGATTTTTTCTTGTTAATCTGTCTCATGTCAATTTGGTTCTTAGTCCACCTCAAAAAATCTTAGAGGAGGGGCGGCTGGGTGGCTCAGTTGGTTAAGCAACTGCTTTCAGCTCAGGTCATGATCCTGGATACCAGGGATCGAGCCCCACATCGGGCTTCCCGCTTGGCGGGAAGCCTGCTTCTCCCTCTCTCAGTCCCTCTGCTTGTGTTCCCTCTCTGGCTGTGTTTCTCTCTGTCAAATAGATAAATAAAATCTTAAAAAAAAAAAAAGTCTTAGAGGAAAGCTTCTTCCTCCTCAATAGTACTTGTAATAATAGCTTTTAGTTAGTTACTTACCATTGCCCAGGCACTACTGTCTTTGACTGAAGTTGGCTTGGAAGCTGGAGTTCTGCAGCAGCCATTCTCACGTGGTGAGCTCACCTACCTCTGTTGATGAGGTTCAGATCAGAGTCTTCTAGCAGACATCCAGTCTTTGTTATCCAGAGAAACAACAGATCTTTACCAATGCCCTCAAAACTAAATTGGAAGACAGTGTATTTTCTGTCCTTATAAGTATCCTGATTAGTGATTATAGCTGTTTTAATATAACCTATAGCAAAAATAAAACCCCCAAACCCCAAAACTCAAAACTCAAAGTAGAATAAATGAACAACAACAACAACAACAACAACAACAAAAACCCAGTAAAAACCCAGAGCAGGAAAATTGATCCTCAAAGATTGGAACATCATCTCATTTTGGAAGTTAACTGATCAAAAAAAAATAAAATCTATAGTGGGTGAGTAGAAACCTATTCTATGTGTATTCTAGGTAAGAGAAAAACATTTCTTAAAAAGATTTTATTTATTTATTTGACAGAGAGAGAGATCACAAGTAGGCAGAGAGGAGGCAGAGAGAGAGGAGGAAGCAGGGTTACTGCTGAGCAGAGAGCCTGATGCGGCCTGGATCCCAAGACCCTGAGATCATAACCTGAGCCAAAGGCAGAGGCTTTAACTTACTGAGCCACCCAGGCACCCAAGAAAAACATTTTAAAGAAGATGACAGAATTTTGAAAGTGTTTAGTGAGAAAATAAGTTAGAAAATTTTTTATCTCCTGATAAAATTTCTATCTTCTAATCCCCACTGACAGGCCAATTGTGTCTCTAAAGTCATTAGAAATGTCACAGCTTTTTGAAGTGTGTCAGTCTGGGTTCCTTTTTATTATCTATTCTGGGGTATATTTGTATGTTTACAGAGATCTCAATTTAAAGATATTTCTTTTATATATCTTTTTTTTTTTAGATTTTATTTATTTATTTGACAGAGGAAAACACAGCTGGAGAGGGAATGTAAGCTGGGGGAGTGAGAGATGGAGAAGCAGGCTTCCCACGGAGCAGGAAACCCGATGCGGGGCTCGTGGTAATCGGGGATCATGACCTGAGCTGAAGGCAGACACTTAACTACTGAGCCACCTAGATACCCCTATATATCATTCTTTTACTTGAAAGTCTCAATATATATATGAATTACATTATATAAAATTTCCTTCCAGATTATTTTGTAACATTTTTTCATGATTTTCTAAATTTCTTTAGTAACATTTTACTGCTATAAACTTGATGTCCATGGGTTTGAATGTGCCAGAAGTAAATAATATTTAGTGTATGATTTTTGTATTGTGGATTTAAGCCTTTGAAATAATTGTTTTCTTGGGGTACCTGGGTAGCTCAGCTAGTTAAGCATCTGCCTTCAGCTTAGGTCATGATCTCAGGATCCTGGGATCAAGGTCCATGTCAGGCTCTGTGCTCAGCTGGGAGCCTGCTTCCCCTTCTCCCTCTGCCCCTCCACCTGCTTGTGCTCTCTTGGTCTCTCTCTCTCTCTCTCTCTCAAATAAATAAAATCTTAAAAAAAAAAGAAAAAAATTGTTTTCTTATTATTCTACACTCTGTCCTACTCCTTCCATTTCTGGACATCAGTTTTAAAAGAAATCATATTCCTTTTCCAGGATTGACAGTTGTGAATTTTAAATGAATATCATATATTCAAGTCTTAAAAAGCAAAGCAAAAAGAGGGAAAAAATTCACATATGAGTGAAAAACTATACTTGTTAACTTCAGATGAAATACTATTCATGATTTTAAAAAACTCTAGGTAGCAACTGATTGTATTGTCAGGGAGCAAGAATGTCCTGTCCCCTTCGAGGTCTTTTTAGCTGAGTGAAAAATGGAATTGATATGAGATAAATTAACAGGAAAAATCAAATTTAATTTCTTCCATGGGGGAATCCACACAAGAAATTTCAAAGATAGGCCAAATGGGTATTCTGAACTGAAGAGATTTTATTTTGAACTAAGGAAAGGGCAGGGGTCTGGGACTTCAAAAAGAAGAAATGAAATTCACAGGAAGGTGAAAAGAGATGAAATATTTGGTAAGCAAATGTTTACTGGGCCACTCATAAACCCTCAGACAAAGAGGACTTTGATTAAATTTAGGCCTTGGCAGGTAGGTTTCTCCTGGGCTACCATATTACTGTACCTAGTATACATTTCCTAGTATAATGTAGTTCTCTCTAGTGATAGCTCTTTTCCTGGAATAGGTCCTCTATCCACATACTTTTTAGGTGGTTGTCAGGGAGGTAAAAGGTCTTTTCCTAAATCTGATGGGTTTTGATGGCTTTTAACTCAAAAAAATCTTTATGCCAAAGTGGGCCTCTTAGGGTAGACTGCCCTTGGCCCCAACAGTATCAATACTTTAAAATTAATATAAGACTAATTAATGTTAAGAAAAATTAACATCTTAAAGAAAATGATGATAATGTATTTTTTAAAAAGGCAGAAATAATGAATAATGAATTCCGAAAACATGATGGCAATCTTTGTCCTCTGTGTGTTGCAACATGTACAACTTTGGGATCTAAGTAGCAAGAAAGCCAAGTCTGTCTGCTTTTCCTTCTCACACTGGTGCCCACACAGCTAAAGCCATGCAGATCACCCGTGATCAGGGAGAGTAAGCTCCAAGTCTGGATATCCTCCAGGTCCCTAACCACCACATCAGACTAGGTGGCCAGTAAAGTTCCCAACTGGTTCTTCTTAACCTCTCAAGAGTTCTTGACCTATGGCAAGCACAATTTCCCACATATACTTAGAAATAACTCATGAAGGTAAGCAGCTGCCAATTTTTTGCTAATTTTCAGAGCACTAATTAGTTTAGATTATTTTGCATACAAAGCTCTCAGATGCCTTAATTTTTTTCTTTGTTTGACTCTACCTTTTTCTACTTCTTACAATGGGATAAATGACCTGCCGTGCTTTATATAAGCAAACTAGAATCTGAACTCCAAGTAAGTATTTTTAATTTTTGCCCAAATTACGTACATTTTCTAAAACTTCTTTCTCACATTTGGTGTGTGAATTATATCTCCTAATTTGGACAAAAATATACTTATTATCACAATTATAAGAAATAAGATGAAGGACAAAAAGATAACATGGTTTTGATTTTGAGGAAATCATTGAAGAGAAGAAAAAAATCACTAACTGCAAAATACAATGAGAGAAAGTTGAATTTTAACTCCATTTGGATTCAGTTTAACAGGATTCCTTCCAGATTTGCTAATTTATCTCTTAGTACTACCAATAGTTAGAAATAGTGTTCAAAAATAAATGTTAATATCTGCTTTTTTTGGTCAAAACGATTATAGTTGTTTAGAAAGGAAGTAGAAGCAAACTTAGTTCACAGACCCGTGACTGTGACCAAATCAGACAGAAGTGAAATAATTGATTCAGTGTTTTGATGCACCACAGCCCCCAGAAGGCACATGCATGCACTGTAAAAGGAATTCTGAGCTGCAGGGGGAGCAAAACCTTGAGGCCCAAACTAAACTGTGACTATATAGATCTTAATAGTAAGAAGGACCTCTTCAGCTTTGGGGCAGAATTTCAGATTTTAATCACTGCATTGTTTTCCTCTGCAGAAATGTTATATTTATTATTTGGAAGAGTCTCTTGCATTGATGAGTCTCTGATTTCTTGGGAGATGTGAATTGATTCAGAGAAATTCTAACCAGCATACTACTGGCAGAAAATATATTTTGGTTATTCAAAAGCAATTATTGAGCTCCAACTTCCAGAAACACAACATGTTACTATGGGACAAATACAGTAGAATTTTAAGTCCTTTTTTTTTTGTTCTTCATCACCGTATTAACATGTATTCTTGAAGTAATGTGCAAATGTCATAGAGCCACAAATCTAGAACTTGTACCAATTTATTACAAAATGAAATTTATTACTGAGAAAAGTGATTGTCTTTGTGTTAGGTGATGAGTCCTTTAGGAAGCTAGAAGTTGAATCAAGCTTGGTTTTGAAGGATGCATTTGAGTGCATCCAAATAAATCCAAAAAAATATATTTGGATTTTGGGGGAAGAAATGCTGAATGAAAATATGTTAGGAAATTGTAAACAGATCAGGAAACAATCAACCAAAGCATGTCCTTAAGAAATTCTGGAGAGAGAGAAAAAAAAAAGAAATTCTGGAGAAACACACTATAATGTCTTATTATAAACTAATCAAACTAACTCATTTCATGTAGCATACCCATTTCATGTCAGGAATTCAACTTCTTTCTTTTAGTAATACTATGAACACTTATTTCAGTACACACAGCATGTTGAGGCCAGCATCTCTCTTGGGATAGGACGTGACAATCTCTCCCTGACATATCCGATTACATATTTTCCTACATTAAAGAAAAAAACCTGACAAAACAAATGCAATTCTGTCTTATGAATGTTTTGGTCCATAGACCAACTTTTTTTTTTTTTTTAAAGATTTTATTTATTTATTTGACAGAGAGAGAGAGATCACAAGTAGGCAGAGAGGCAGGCAGAGAGAGAGGGGGAAGCAGGCTCCCTGCTGAGCAGCGAGCCGGATGTGGGCCTCGATCCCAGGACCCTGAGATCATGACCTGAGCTGAAGGAGAGGCTTTAACCACCTGAGCCATCCAGGCACCCCCATAGACCAACTTTTAAAACAACAACTACCCATACTAATCCTGCTGTTACTATTGTTACCTAAGTAATAATTTTTGTCTCTATTGGACAATAAATTCAAGACTTTCTGAGTCACTACATTTCTATCAAATATGCCTTGTCACAATTTCTTCACAAATAGGGCCTATTTTATTATTGTATGATAACAAAGAGTAACAGGATGAAAATGTTCCCACCATACAAAAACTGGAGCAGAAAAATGAACTGTTCGATGCACAATGGCACTGTGCTTATGAAAGGAGACCAACTAAAGCAAATCTGAATTTTTATTATTTTTCCCAAACCGTGTTTCAAGTGAAGTTCCTATAAGGCACTCTCTTTCTTCTAATAGGATTATGTATTGCTATTTCAGCTTCCTCCTTCCTTTTAGAGAGACAGTATGTAACCTTTCCCCAGTCCCTTCGTATCTTAACACTGCATTTTCAACCTCTCTGCGGCCATGACTCCCACTACTGCTGAGGACACTGGTGGGGCAGAGCACAGAGTGGAAACCCAGACTGTGGTCTTGAGACCAGGAGTGGGAAAGGAATATTTTAACACATGCATTCACTGTAAGCTGAGCTTCTAGATTCAACTTCAACAATTTCTGACAGTTATGACAATGAAGGAGTAGCTTGACATTTTCTTCTTGGGTACATAAGTGCCATCTATCATCCCAGTTGTCTAGTGATTTCAAGAGCTACAAAGGAGAGGCTGAAGTGCTCTGTCTATGGAACACATCTCAGGTAAGAAAACTGAAGATCAAGTAGTGTCAAACAGAAATGAGATTCTTCCGTAAAAGTCTGGAAAAGTAAGAAGAGATATGCCGAATAGGAGTTTAGAAAGATGAACCTCACCAAAATAAATTGCATTGGAATTTATAAAAATTCAAAGGATTTGAAGAAATTATTCAAGGGATTTCATCATCTGAGGGGAATTATAAAAGATTATCTCTAATTTTATGAATTTATTCATATAACTTTGAATCATTTCTGAGATTGAAATTTTAAACAAAAAGGGTGGAATTTGAATCTATTTAGCTGTTCACTTTTCAAAGCCCCTATGTCCAGAAATGGATCCCATTTCTAACCACATACTGGTTATAGTAAATTTAACAAATTGCTTGACCCCTTTTTATCCCAAATGTAACATCTGGAGACCAGGGGTAATTATGGTACTAGCTCGAATAATTACTTTGTCATTATTTATGTAAAGTGCTTGGAAAATGCCTGCTCTAGTGAGTGCTCTATATACGTTAGCTACCACTTATTTTAAAGGATTTTTTAAAAAAATTTTTTAAGATTTTATTTATTTGACAGAGAGAAACACAGCCAGAGAGGGAACACAAGCAGGGGGAGTGAGAGAGGGAGAAGCAGGCTTCCCACCGAGCAGGAAGCCGGATGTAGGACTCGATCCCGGGTCTCCAGGATCATGACCTGAGCGGAAGGCAGTCGCTTAACCAACTGAGCCACCCAGGCACCCAGCTACCACTTATTTTAAACCAAAGCATATTTTTCACAGTAAACACAGTTTAAATAATTTATATGTAGTCCATGTTTGCAAATCAGTTATTGGAAGAAGCTCATATAGTGTGTTTGTTTCCATTTTGAGCTTTTTGGTTATTTGAACAGGCTTTTAGATCTAAGCTTCTTAGGTACCAAGTTGTTAAAACTCATAATTACATTGTTAGGAGTTAGTTGAACAGTTAGGTAATCAGGGCCAGTGTCCCTAATGGGAAAATATGAAGTCAGAACAGCTAAGCTGAAACTGACATCCTGTTCTGCCGCTTAGATAGGAGTGCACTAACATTCTGCTTTGCAGCTCTTGCAGAAATGACTTCTGCAAAATGTCTTGAAATAAGACAACTAACCACAAAGCATTTGTCACTATCATGGGCAAGGGGCAGTTAAGACATAAGACCCCAGATGTCAGCAAAAAGAAGACCATCATGGGTGCCTGGGTGACTCAGTAGGTTTAAGCCTCTGCCTTCAGCTCAGGTCATGATCTCAGGGTCCTGGGATGGAGGCCTGCATTGGGCTCTGCTCAGCAGGGAGCCTGCTTCCTCCTTTCTCTGCCTGCTTCTCCGTCTACTTGTGATCTCTCTCTCTGTCAAATAAATAAATAAAATCTTTTTTTTTTAAGGATTTTATTTATTTGACAGCGAGAAACACAGCCAGAGAGAAAACACAAGCAGGGAGAGTGAGGTAGGGAGAAGCAGGCTTCCCGTGGAGCAGGGAGCCCGATGTGGGGCTCGATCCTGGGTCTCTGGGACCATGACCTGAGCTAGGGGCAGTCGCTTAACCAACTGAGCCACCCAGGCGCCCCAATAAACAAAATCTTAAAAAAAACAAAGACCATCAGCCAGAGACATTAAGCTAATAGGTAAATGGATATATGACCAAAGCCCTATTGGGCACTGCTCAGCACACCCTGACTGCTTAAGAAAGTTCTGCAAAAGAGCTCATATAACCCCCTAAACTTAGAAACTCCAGGGGCAACCTACTTGGGCTCCCCTCCCTCTCTGGAAGCTTTATACTCTTGCTCAATGAACTTTGCTCTACTGTCCACCACTCTTCACCTGGTCTACCTCTTCATTCTTCGAAGCACCATGAATAAGAACTACCGGCACTAAGGGGACAAAAATCTTATAATGATATGAAGAAAAATAATTCCTTCAGTCCCTTTCTATCTATATGTCATTCAAATTATTTTGTGTCCTAGTTTGTTTTCTGGCATGTGATGTATTTTCTGAAATTGAAGAGGTTAAAGAGGAGACAAAATAGATGCTAAGACCCAGGCATGCCATTCTTACTTTATTTCAAAGATGAGGGAACAAGAGAGGGGAAATAGAACGTCCCAACTAACTCTCCATCATGAATTCCATCATCTCAAAACAAAATTAAAGTTTTCAAAAAATAAAACAAAAATGCCTAGAGGAACTCTCTTTGCTAAGAGAATACTTCTTTCTAAGCATGGTTATTAAAAAGGATGGTGATTATTAAGCTCTGCAAGAATAGATGCTAAAACCTACCAATCTCATATGGGAAAATAAGTTTAAGTACCATAAATAAAAGACCTATGACTTTTGCTAACAGAAATCATGCCTGAACAAAAGATTTACTCCAGCATAGATGTAACAGTAGAGGATGTAGAAGATCCTTTGGGTGCCACTTGAGAAAGCAGCTGGACTCTATTCTGGTTCTCTCTGAAGTTTGCTTTCAGGCAGGCACCAGATGGATTGCACATTACATAAGATTTTGTCTGGAACATTTCCTGATGTCATTGTCCAGAGATTTTCTTATGAGCTTTTATGATAGCAA
Organism: Spilogale gracilis; assembly: GCA_004023965.1. NCBI lineage: Eukaryota > Metazoa > Chordata > Mammalia > Carnivora > Mephitidae > Spilogale > Spilogale gracilis. The sequence goes on from PITA01001731.1 coordinate 135,611, forward strand.
TTTTGAACTGGAATTCTGGTAGGAACAAAGAATTTTTATAATTTCTATATTGATGCTGGCAGCCTGCCCCCCCTTTTAAATTATAATTACCTCTTTCAATTATTTTATTTTGGGAGTAGAACATAGATTATCTAATAGGTTGGCATTGTGCTTAGAATTTATAATATAAAAGACACTAAAATAACAGCTTCGGTTACAACAGAGTGTTTATTGCTTGGAGAGTGATAGAGTCAAATGGCATTGATTTCTGGCATAATGTACTATGACCCTCATCCATCTGTTCAGGACCTGATGCAGAAATCAATATAATCTTTTCGTAAGGAAGCCCAAGGCATTCTCCGCATTTAGACATAGGGCTTCCAGATTGCTAATGTGATTAAAAAATAATCAAGGCCTTCCAGAAGCTTAATTTTCCAACTTACTCTAAAAAGTTCTCCCTCAGAAAGAGCTCTTTCTGATCAAATTTTTTTATTCAGTTTATTTCTTTCATTCTTTATAATTCAATTGTTACAGTTCCATTGATTATATCTCTTAAGACTCCCAGCTGAGTTCAAGTAAAAGTGCATTTGCAGACTTGTTTAAAATCTACCACTTGTACAATATGACTACTTTTAAAGTATCAATAAATATTTATGGTAGAATATTTCAAGGTTGTTAGGAAACTGTCTTCAGCTTTGGGCAGCAGAGGTTGATTTGTATGCTTTAAGAAATTGCCTAAAACCTTATAAGTTCTGTTATTTCAAATGTATGTAAAATTAATACAATTTTTTTCTTGGACTGAAAACAAAAACTGTTGATTTACTAATATATTTAAAAGTCTGAAAGCATTTATTGTGCCAATATGATCTCATGTTTGGAAAATCCTGAGAATCTGAAATGTATACTGAAGACAATTTTTTTTTACATGATTCTGAAAGGAATGCATGGCCTGAATCAAAGAAACTTGAAGTTTCATTGAGAGTGGGAGGAAGTGGTGTTCGCTCCTTCATATGGTAAGGTCATAACAGATTTTATTTTCTTCTCTGACCTAAGTGGTTGTCATAACTTTTTTTTTTTACTTTAAATTTATTTTATTTTTCAGTATTCCAAGATTCATTGTTTATGCCCCACATCCAGTGCTCCATGCAATATGTGCCTTCAGTACCTACCACCAGGCTCTCCCATCCTCCCACCCCCTTCCTTCTAAGACCCTCAGTTTGTTTCTGAGTCCAAAGTCTCTCATGTTTCCTTTCTCTCCCCGAATTACCCTACTACCCATTTCCTTTCCTTCTCCTACTGTCCTCTATATGATTTCTTATGCACCGCAAGTAAGTGAAACCATGTGATACTTTCTCTACTTTGCTTATTTCACTCAGCATAATCTCTTCCAATCCAGTCCATGTTGCTACAAAAGTTGGATATTCATCCTTTCTGATGGAAGTGAGTATTTCATTGTATATATGCACCACATCTTCTTTATCCATTCATCTGTTGATGGGCACCTTGGCTCTTTCCACAGTTTGGCAATTGTGGCCATTGCTGCAAAGAACATTGGGGTACATATGGCCCTTCTTTTTACTACATCTGTATCTTTGGGGTAAATACCCATCAAAAAATGGGCAGGAGACATGAAGAGGCACTTCTCCATAGAAGATATACAAATGGCTAACAGACACATGAAAAAATGTTCATCATCACTAGCTATAAGGGAAATTTGAATCAAAACCACACTGAGATACCACCTTACACCAGTTGGAATGGCCAAAATTAACAAGACAGGAAACAACAAGTATTAGAGAGGATGTGGAGAAAGGGGAACCCTCTTACACTATTGGTAGGAATGGAAGTTGGTGCAGCCGCTTTGGAAAATAGTGTGGAGATTCCTTAATATTAAAAATAGAGCTACTCTATGACTCTGCAATTGCACTACTGGGTATTTACCCCAAAGATACAGATGTAGTGAAAAGAAGGGTTGTCATGACTTTTGTAAATGTTGGTGATAGTAATTCCCTCAGCATCTTTCCTGTCTGCGCTTCAAGGCTTTTTTTGTCCTGGTGCAGGTTTCAGAGTTTTTATCAGGCTTTCTAGAAGAGTCATTATGCAAAAGTATATAGATGAGGAAATAATGTTGGTTGAAGAGCTGAATTCTTTGCAAATAGATTCACAATGAACTTTGTAAAGTATTTATTATAAAAAACTTTGAAGAAGATAAATTTTGGCTATGTAATATTTTCATAAATAAATAGTCCCTGTCAGATAAATGATAACCAAAGAAAAATGCAGAGTTGCCCATGATACATATGACCTATGTTATGAGTAGTTTGCCTATTTGAATTAACTTTCATTCTGATTAGCGTACATTGACACAACTGTAGTCCCTGACCTTAAAAAAGACTGTAGTATACTTGACGATGTTGCCAGTTATCTGAAAATGGATACGGTAGATTCTCATTGTTTGAAGTATTTAAGCTTCATAAAAACACTGTAAACACTGAACTAATGAATACTGAATCATTGTTCTTAGCAGAAATATAGTTAGGTTCCTGCAAGCCTCTTCACAAAATTTTTATCAACTGATCAATACATAACTGTGCTTTGTGTGTATTTCTGTTTAAAGACACTTTATATATATTATTAATTCTTTATCAGTGTGCTTGCAGGCAACAACACTATAACATACTCCTTGAATAAATATTATCAGATGCATTTTGCCCATAAGGCACATCATAGCCTAACTGAACTTGAAGAACTAGACAGCACCTACGCACTACCCTTGGGGACCATTTTAAATAGTGAAATCATCAACAAATGTTTCAAAATATGGAAAATATGGCTTTAAAGGCAAAACAAAAAAAATTGTTTATAATATGAGCACTAAAACAAGTAGGTAGAGCATTGCTTTGTTTGACCTCAGCTAATAATGCCTACAGCTGATGACTCAAATTTTTCATTGTTCTGTGCATGACCATGAATGACCTAAAAACACTTTGAGTACTGATTTTTTGGTTACAAATAAATTTTAGCAAGGAGGTGAATTCACAATTCACAAATACAGAATTTGCAAATAATGAGGATTCATTGTAATTGGATAAATTCTAAAAGATTTTTTCTCCATTATATATTTAGGTTCTGCATAGAATGCTATCTTAATAGTTCTGATCTGAGTGTTACAAACAAAAGTCTCCAATGCAACATTTGTGTCATAGAATTGAAAAGCAGAGATAACAGCCATCTTCTTTTAAATTATATTATATTATATGACTCTGAGTGATTGAACTAGACAAATTGTCCACCAAACAGTTAGAGAAAAACTACTTTCTTGAAGAAAATTCTCTCAACTCAACCATATTTTGGATTACTACTCAAAGATTTTAGTTTTATGGGAATGAATATACATTTGGATCAATGAAAAACTTAGTGGACCATGAAAACCTTGTTAAAACAAAATGAAAACTGCCAGAACTATGTATCTTGTTCCAGAAAAAGGACTAAATTGATCCACATGAAGAATAAATAAGACAGTTTCTCCACAATTAAGTTCATATTACAAATCTGATCAAATTGACAGTAACTAAAAGTTGTTTGCATCTGTTTAGTAGCCAATGATTAATCTGTTAATGGTATTAATTCACTTTCTCATGGATAGGTGGTAGGGAGTTAAAAAATTATTTCTGAAAAGAACAACTGATGCTAATTGCCAGCTTTGAACAAGCCAAGAATTGAACAAGAATAGGATTCATGTTAAAATTTTTTTGGAGCAAGGTTAAAACACACTAGTGAGTAGCATCTGAATTCTTTTCAATGTTATTATAAATGTAAAGAGTTTTACTCAAGCAGGTTATTTATTAGACTAAAATTTTGCCAATGATTAAAAAGCTATAAAGTGTTTTCTGTGGATTCAGGAATTGGATGCTGCAGACATCACTAATTGTTATAAGCAATCATCTGTTTGGTAGTTTGGGTAAAGAGTGGAGTTTTCTATAAGTACTTGCTTAATAGATTTAGCTTGTATGGTATAAACTGATGATCCAACTTCAAAATTTTGAATGCAAAATTTAAAATTAAAATTAAATTAGAAGCAACATGTTTTTAAACAAATGTATTTAGCCATTGCTTTTAGCTCTTGTAGCAATTTTGAGTTACAATGATCAGTTTCATTGATCTTGCAAGTTCCAGTTAAGTAGTTAAAGGATTTTGATTTTCTATAATGAATAATTCAAATGTATATATCCTATATATAGTTAATATGTATAAAAGGCTCATCTAAGCTGTTGTGTTAGAAACAAATAATTTTTATTTTAAAATGCTCTAACAGCAAAACATATGTAACATGTGACAAAAATAAACTACCAAAAATCTATGGGTATAATCTTTTGAGGAAAGGATAGAGTCTTTCATTTTCACTGAGATAGGATTGGCAACAATAGTCTATGTTTGAACACCAGCTCTCCTCTGAGTCTAATTCTGGTGAGATCAGCTATCACAAATAACCTGTCTTAGAATCTCATCCCTCTCACCTGCTACAAGTCAGAACATTTGTCCTATTTTTTCCTGACTTATATCACTATCCCTGATGGAAGAACCTAGATCTAAAGACCATAGAACTACTTTCAAAGTCCTGATAACACTAAAGTCATGATCAACAGAATGCTCATTAGTTTCAACTTATGACAATCACCCTAAAACTCTGTATCTTTTCTCTGTAGAACCCTAGGAATTTATGAATCAGTACTTTGCACTTACCCATCTCACCAGTGTACCTCACTGAACTAACTAGAGGAATGGAAGATAAAACTTTCCAAATAATCCCTAATTCATCCTTATAGTTTGATCAAATTGAACACTTACAAAGACTCCTAGACAAGCAGACTATAGATGCAGGTACACAAAAAAGAAAGATGTGAGGCTTCCAGTTTGGCTCTAACATACAAAGAACTCAGCAATCATTACTCTTCTCCTTACAATGAGAAAGAGCAAGGTATACCAAAAACCAACATCTTTTCTTTCAGAGAGCTGGTCTTTGAGCACATGACCATCCCGAACTCTGGAGAGGCAGTCACACAAAGAGGAATATTGCTCCTCTGATTTGTTTCCCTGGAGCAGAAGCCTGTAATCTTTTTAGGAAAAATTGAATGGTTATTTCAATGAATTGCTGAGGTTGAGTGTGGGCTAGCATAAGAGTAAGAGACTCCTGGGAGCTATAGTCATAGGTGGGTCCACACTTACTTGGGCTTTCACTCCAAGAACCCCACAAGTTTCTCCCAGTGAGGATGTGAGAAAATTTTGCCCCTGGCCTTGGCTGGGGGAGAATAGCCATCTTGAACCTTGCTCAGACTTTTCTCCCTACAAAAGGTAATCAAGGCAAATGAACTTGCCATTGAGCAATTCCAAAAACTTATCACAACTTGGGGAAGGTAATTTTATGTAGGTTCAACTTTCCTGTATTAAACAAAACAAAAATTAAAGTTATGAAGAGGGCTTTTAGGAAATGGATTGGGAATACTGCAGCCAAGGGAAAACATAAGAGGCAAAGGGGAAACCAGTTATGCCATTGCAGGAGGGACAGAAATACTTGTGAAGACCACATTCTCAACACTCTCAAGATACTAACTGCCTAAAAGACTGAGCCTTAATCAGAATATTATAGCATGCTCCCTCTTCCCCATGCCACATTATCACACCCCAAAGCCCCTAATATACTAAATGGATTACAGGCTATTTCCAAGGAGCAATGTAAGGAGAAACTTATAAATCCAAGCTAGAAGTCAAAAACAAGAACACGTAAAGAATTTGGAGTTTCTGGTACCTATAATTAAAACAAACCTTACCTATAGCCCAGCTTACAGACATGTCAACATAAATTCTTACACTGAAGGCCCATTTACCTGATTACTTATTACCTGATAGAACAGGTAAGCTTTCATCAAAAAATTCTAAGATATGGTAGGAAGAGGGGCAAAATGGCAGAGAAGTAGGAGACTGTGTTTCAACTGGTCCCCTAAAATGAGCTAAATACCTATCCGGAACACTCTGAACACCCATGAAAACAGCCTGAGATGGAAGATTATCCACTTCTGGATCTCTGTGAGGGGCAAAAGATCATCAGTGAAGAGGTAAAGCAGAGTGGAAGTGCTCAGACTGATATCAGAGGATAAACAGAAGGGAGAGGGAACTACTGGAAGCCACCCACTGGAAAGCAGTATCCCAATACAAAAGTGCCCTGTGCTTGGGGACCAGCATCAACTTGGAGTCAGGTTAAAAGCACTCAAAAAACAAACAAACAAAAGAACCATAAAGGGTCTAAAGGGGCAACTGGTGGAATTGGGTGGCCACGGGCATGGACCAAAGCCACGGTCTCAGGACAGTCACTGCTGGTGCCCAGTGGTAACTGAGAGAGCCTGCTGGGAACCTCAGTCCGTGGTCCCTGAGCCTGTTGCTTTCTGCTGCTTGCACCTGGGGTGCATTCTGGGGTGGGGCGCACCTCTGCACACCTGAGAGAGCTCAGTGCAGGTCCCTACAGCCTTCTGCGACCTATACCATAGCTGGGTATGAGTGCACCTGGTGTGGGCATAGGCTCCAGAGTGCAGAACAGCAACAGCAGCCACTGGGTTCAGGCTTGCCCAGACTAGTATTGCTCTTGGTTTTGGTAGCACGGAGCTTTAGAGATAAGTGGGGGCCTCTGGTAACAACTGTGATGGTGGGTGGGGATGTGTGCCACCTGTGTGAGGTTGTGGTATTCAGCAGAGTTTGCAGAGTGGGAGTTTGTGTGTCCTGGATCATTCAGAGGTGAGCAGACTGAGGCGTGTTTCTGGGGTGGAGGTCTGGGTGTGGACCATTTATAAACCCTCCGAAAAGCCGCCAAAGAACAAAAACCTCCAGAGAATAGAAGCCTGAAAAACTGGTTTCCACAGAGCCCAGACCCTTGATAGAGGGGAGGGCAACTCAGTTCAAGCAAGATTAACTGAAAAACAATGTGGCAGGTCCCCCTCCCAAAAGACAAGCCAAAAGAACAAGAGGACAACCACCACAGGATCTCCATAAAACTGTAAAACTCCAACATGAGGGAAAAACAATATATTAAGCTCTGGGTACTGCCTCAAAGCCTGTATGTTTCACAGATACAGCTTTTCCTTTTTTTTTTTTTTTTAAATTTGTTCTCACTATTCTTGTTATCTTTTGAACCTACTTACCATTACAACTAAATGTTTAATACAGCATATTCCATAATAACTTTTTAACTTGAACTTTTTTCATACATATACCTGTGTTTCCTTTTTTTGTTAATGTACCTGTAGAGATAAGCTTCAAGGTAATCCTTTTTCACTATTCAATACCACCCCTACATATAAACCAGTTTTAATATTTCTATATCTCTGGAAAGTTGCATCCTCTAACAAAGATAACAAGATTCAACCAGGTGCCCACATCGAGGGTTTATAACCACCGTCCCATCTTATTCTTCTGTCAGTGTTTCAGTGTACTTCTTTTTGTTTTGTACTATATAAATCTTATTTTAGGAGTTTGTTTTCACTGGGTTTTGCTTTTTTGTTCTTTTCTTTTATTTTTGTCAGTCTATTGTCTGATCGTTTTTGTTTTTGTACCTTATAACTCTTACTTTTGGGGCCCATTTTGGCCAGGTTTTTTCTTTTTTCTTTTTCTCTTTTTCTCTCTTTTCTCTTTCTTTTTGGAGGTGACTTCTGATTGCTCCAAAACCTTCCAAGGGTCATCATGCCTGGATCATAGTCAATATGTTCAGCTATACATCCCCTCAACCACCTCTCACCAAAATGAAGAGGAACACCCAATAGGGGGGAAATTCAGAGACTGTGACCTTGGCCACAGAACTACTGATATGGACAAAAACAATATATCAGAAATGGAATTCAGGGTAACAATTATCCAGGCAATAGCTAGGCTGGAGAAGACCATTAATGGCAACATAGACTCTCTAAGGGCAGAAGTGAGAGCTGATCTGGGAAAGTAAAAAATGCTATCAATGATCTCCAATCTAATCTAAATACTCTAACAGGCTACGGTAAATGAAGCATAAGAGTGAATTAGTGATCTAGAAGACAGATTGATAGAAAAGAAGGATCAGGAGGAGCTCTGGAAAACAGTTTAGAAGCCACGCAAACAGAATTAGGGAAATAAATGACACCAGGAAATGTACCAATATCAGAATTATTGGGATCCCTGAGGGAAGTGAGTGAGAGAGAAGACTAGAAGATGTAGTTGAACAAATCCTGAATGAAAATTTCCCTAATCTGGGGAATGGAACAAGTGTTCATGTCCTAGAGGCAGAGAGGACACCCACCAAGATCAACGAGTCTAAAAAAACCTCCAGGCACGTAATTGTGAAATTCACAAATCAGAAATTCGAAGAATCTATCTTAAGAGCACCTAGGGGAAGAGATCCTTATCATACAGAGGGAGGAGGGCCATCAGAATAATGTCACACCTGTCCACAGAAACCTGGCAAGCCAGAAAGGGCTGGCAAGACATATTCAAGGCAGTAAATGAGAAGAACATGGAGCCAAGAATACTTAATACAACAAATCTGATATTCAAAATGGATGGAGAGATAAAGAGCTTCCACAACAACAAGTTTTAAAAGATCACGTGACCACCAAGCTGGCACTACAAGAAATATTAAGGAGGGTTTTATAAAAGAGGAAGAACCCAAAAGTGACATAGAACAGAAATTTACAGAGGCAATCTGTAGAAACAAGGACTTCACAGGCAACATGATGTCAAGGAAACTTATCTTTCAATAATCACTCTCAATGTGAACACCCTAAATTCTCCAATAAAATGGCACAGATTTGCAGACTGGATAAAACGACAGGGCCTGTCCATATGCTGCCTACAAGAGCTGCATTTTGAACTCTAAGAACATCCAGACTGAAAGTGAAGGGATAGAGGAAAACCTTGGGCCTCAAAAGAGAGCTAGGGTAAAAATCCTCATATCAGATAAATTAGATTTTAAGCTAAAGACTGTAGTCAGGGATACAGAAGGACACTACATCATTCTTAAAGGATATATTCACAAAGAATATCAAACAATTGTAAATATTTATGCCCCCAACATGGGAGCAGCCAAGTACATAAGCCAACTGTTAAGCAAAATGAAGAGTCATATTGATACAAATACATTAATTGTAGGATATCTTAACATGCCACTCTCAGCAATGGACAGATCATATAAACAGAAATCAACAAAGAAACTAGAGCTTTGAATGACACATTGGACCAGATGGACCTCATAGATATATACAGAACATTCCACCCTAAAAACACAGAATACACATTCTTCTTGAGTGCACATGGAACTTTCTCCAAAGTAGACAACATACTGGGTCACAAATCAGGCTCAACTGATACCAAATGATTGAGATTATTTCCTGCATATTATCAGACCACAATGCTTTGAAACTGGAACTCAACCACAAGAAAAGTTTGGAAGGACTCAAAACTTGTAAGCTAAAGACCATCCTGCTCAAGAACGTTTAGATCAAACAGGAAATAAAAAAATTTAAACAATTCATGGAAACCAGTGAGAATGAAGACAAAACCAAACTATGGGATGTGGCAAAGGCGGTTCTAAGGGGGAAACACATAGCCATCCAAGCCTCACTCAAAAAAATCGAAAAATCCCGAATATAGCAACTCTCTTTACACCTTAAGGAACTGGAAAATCAACAACAAATTAAGCCAACCCCACACACAATGAGGGCAATAAGATTATAGCAGAGATCAATGAGTTAGAAACTAGGGATACAGTAGTACACATCAACAAAACTAGAAGCTGATTCTTTGAAAGAATTAATAAGATTGATAAACCAGTGGCCAAACTAATCCAAAAGAAAAGAGAAAGGATCCAAATTAATAAAATTATGGACGAAAGGGGAGATCATGACTAACACCAAGGAAATAGAAATAATCATCAGAAATTACTATCAACAGTTACATGCCAATAAGTTAAACAACCTAGAAGAAATGGATGCATTCCTAGAAGCCTATAAACTTCCAAAACTGAAACAGGAAGAAATAGACAACCTGAATAGACCAATATCTAGTAACAATATTGAAGCAGTGATCAAAAACCTCCCCAAAACAAGAGCCCAGGACCTGATGGATTCCCTGGGGAATTCCACCAAACATTCAAAGAAGAAATAATACCTGTTCTCCTGAAGATGTTTCAAAATAGAAGCAGAAAGAAAACTTCCGGACTCTTTCTATGAAGCCAGCATTACTTTGATCCCCAAACCAGGTAAAAACCCCATCAAAAAGGAGAACTACAGACCAATATCTCTGATGAATATGGATGCCAAGATTCTCAACAAGATCCCAGCTAATAGGATCCAACAGTACATTAAAATGATTATCCACCATGACCAGGTGATATTCATCCCTGGGATTCAAGGGTGATTCAACATTCTCAAATCAGTCAATGTGATAGAACAAATCAATCAATAAAAGAGAGAAGAACCACATGGTCCTCTCAGTTGATGCAGAAAAAGCATTTGAAAAAGTAGAGCATCTATTCCTGAGTAAAACTCTTCAAAATATAGGGATAGAGGGAACATTCCTCAACTTTGTAAAAATCTATCTATGAAAAGCCCACAACAAATATCATTCTCATTGAGATGAGGAAAAAGACAAGGATGCCCGCTCTCACCACTCTTGTTCAATATAGAACTAGAAATCCTGGCAACAGCAATCATACAACAACAACAACAACAACAACAACAAATATAAAGGAGAACTCAAACTCTCTCTTTTCACTGACAGCATGATACTTTATATGGAAAACCCAAAATACCCCACCTCCAAGCTACTAGAACTCATACAGCAATTCAGTAATGTGGCAAAATAGAAAATCACTGCACAGAAATAAGTTGCTTTCTTATAGACTAACAATGAAAATATAGAAAGTGAAATTAGAGAATCAATTCTACTTAATATAGCATCAAAAACCATAAGATACCTTAGAATAAACCTAACCAATGAGGTAAATGATCTGTACTCAAGGAACTACAGGACACTCATGAAAGGAACTGAAGAAGATACAAAAAAATGGAAAAGCATTCCATGCTCATGGATCAGAAGAATACACATTATTAAAATGTCTATACTGCCCAGAGCAATCTATACTTTCAATACCATCCCCATCAAAATTCTACCATCATTTTTCAAAGTACTGAAACAATCAATCTTAAAATTTGCATGGACCCAGAAAAGACCCCAAATCGCTAAGGAAATGTTGAAAAGAGAAACAAAGCTGGGGGCATCATGTTGCCTGATTTCAAGCTTTATTACAAAGCTATTTTCATTAAGGGAGCATGGCACTGGCACAAAAACAGAAACATAGACCAGTGGAACTGAGTAGAGTCCAGATATGGACCCTCAACTTTGTGGTCATATAATCTTCAACAAAGCAGGAAAAAAATATCCAATGGAAAAAAAGACAGTCTCTTCAATAAATGCTGGCCAAATTGGACAGCTATGTAGAGAAGAATGAACTTGACCATTCTCTAACAACATACACAAAATTGAAATGGATGAAAGACCTCAACACAAGACAGGAATTTGTCAAAATCCTAGAGGAGACCATGGGTGGTAATATCTTTGACATCGGCCACAGCAAGTTCTTTCAAGATATGTCTTGAAAAGGCAAAGGAAACAAAAGCAAAATGAACTTTTTGGGACTTCATCAAAATAAAATGCTTCTGCACAGCAAAGGAAACAGTCAACAAAACAAAGAGGCAACCCACAGAATGGGAGAAGATATTCACAAATGACACTAAGGACAAAGGACTGATATCCAAGATCTATAAAGAACTCCTCAAACTCAACACCCCAAGGACTGATATCCAAGATCTATGAAGAACTCCTCAAACTCAACATCACATCAAAAAATGGGCAAAAACATGAACAGACACTTCTCCAAAGAAGGCATACAGATAGCTAATAGACACATGAAAAAATGTTTATCATCATTAGCCACCAGGGAAATTAAAATAAAAAAACACATTGAGATATCCCCTTATACCAGTTAGAATGGCCAAAATTAACAGGACAGGAAACAACAAGTGTTGGAGAGGATGTGGAGAAAAGGAAACCCTCTTACACTGTTGGTGGGAATGTAAGTTCATGCAGCCACTTTGGAAAACAGTGTGAAGATCTCTCAAAAAATTAAAAATAGAGCTACCCTACGACCCTTCAATTGCACTACTGGGTATTTACCCCAAATATTCAGATGTAGTGAAAAGAAGGGCAGCAATTGCCACTATCACCAAACTGTGGAAAGAGCCAAGGTGCCCTTCAACAGAAAAATGGATAAAGAGGATGTGGTTCATATATACAGTAGAATATTATGCCTCCATTCCAAAAGAGGAATACCCAACTTTTATATTAACATGGATGGGACTGGAGGAGATTATGCTGGGTGAAATAAACCAAGCAGAGAAAGTCAAGTATCATATGGTTTCACTTACTTGTGGAGCATAATGAATAACATGGAGGACATTAGGAGAAGGAAAGGAAGGGTGAACTGGGGTAAATCGGAGAGGGAGATGAAGCATGAGAGACTATGGACTCTTGGAAACAAGCAGATGGTTTTAGAAGGGTTTTAGAAGGTGGAGGGATGGGTGAGCCTGGTGGTGGTGATTAAAGAGAGTATGTACTGCATGGAGCACTGGGTATGGTGCATAAACAATGCATCTTGGAACACAGAAAAAATAAAATTTAAGTTAAAAAGAAATCCAAGATTTGGTAAGAAACAAGAAAAAATATATTTTAAGCACACAAAGCCACCTTTAGAAATGCACTCGGGTGTGACACAGGTGTTGGAATTATCAGACAAGGGATTTAAAAAGAAGCTGTGATTAAGTAATGAACTATAATGGAAAAATCTGGTAACATGAAAGACCAGAAGGGTCACGTCAGCAGAAAATGTGGAACTATAAGAAAGAACCAAAAGAAATGCTAGAAATAAAAATAACATGGTAATGTAAATTAATGCCTTTGACACATTTATCAGTAGACTCCACACAGCTGGGGAAACAGTAACCTTGAAAATAGCTCAATAGAAACTTAACCGAACTGAAACACAGAAAGAAAAAAAATCATAAAAATAAGTTGAACAGTGTACATAAAACCTGTGGAACAATGTCACAAGATGCAATATCCATAATTGAAATAACAGGAGAAAAAAGAGAACAATGCATAAGAAATATTTGAAGCGATAATGGCTGAGAACAGTCCTAAATTAATGAAGGATATGAACACATATATCCAAGAAGCTCAGAGAACACCAAACAAGATAGATAGGAAATACATGATATTTATACCCAAACCCTAGGCTATTGGTTTTCTCAAGGTAGGGTACATTCTTTGTTTTCTGTTAGTACACATATTTTTCTAAGTGAATATGATTCTGATACTTCTTCCTGAAACATGACTTTCCAATACTTTGCTTGCTTTATGGGGCAGTCATAGCTATTATGTTGGTTCTGAAAGAATGTCTCATTTTCAACAAAGAGGAGTGTGTGTCACAGCACTCTGCTCCACCATTAGAACATGACTTGTTGCTGATTGCTAGTTTTCTCCCAAAGTTTACTCAAAAGGTGCTTAACTTTTATTAGTCTTTACCTCTAAGATCCAACTTACTCTTAAGATCTAGTCAGAGAAATATAGGTTTAATTACCATAGACTCAGCTGCTTTATCTTGTCTCTAGACAAAGAAAATTAGCAATAAAAGGGAATTAAAATGTTCTGTATTCAAGTCTCATTTATCAGTACAACTTATCTCTGACTTACTTACTTTAAAACACCACATTCTATAGCTAATAATGCACAAAGTATGGCCATGACTAATTTTTCAAGGTGAGAACACCATAAATTATATGCTGGAAGACATTCCTATTGGGCTATCTGCTCTCCTTCCATTACCACTCAGATGGGATAATTATAAGCAGCAGAATTTAAGAAAATATTTAGAAATCATTAAATACTTTGTGGATATTTCTACTTTTATATAACATTTTAGTAAGAGAACATATATCAAGCACCTCTATGGAATATGACTAATGTATGTGACTGTCACATTTTTATACTGTTATGTGGCAAAAAGCTGTGTGTCTCATAAACAGGAGTTCATAATTAGTTTTTACTAAAGTATGGATTTTCAAAAAGGGAATCTTTGGGGAATATTACTTTTATTGAGTAATTTTTTGGAATTTTATTTGCAAATGAATGATGATAGTTATTTTTAGTAGGTTATGTAATTTCAAATTATTCAGGCAATATAAGTAAAACTTTGTTATGTGGAAAAATAGCTACTTCTATAAAATATTAAGATTTTTATTTATAAAAATTAATTTCTGAAGTATTCTCTGACAGCTACATGTAGTAATTTGCAGAGAATACTTCCATTTTTCCCTGAGGCTCCAGCCTCCACCAGAAAACACAATGTTGTAGGTATTTCTTAATTGGTCTTTAGAATCAAGTTTCAGTCTTGGTGGGGACTATGGAAGCAACCTTATCCAACATCCTCACTCCCTCACATAATTGATGAAGAACTGAGGTTCATATTCAGGAAGTGGCTTGCCCAAATTAAACAAGGTTCTGAGATTCTTTGCTAATTAAAATAGTTAACTTAAAATAGAATTTATTTTTGAGTTATTAGAAGTAATAAGTCAAGGGAAAATATCAGAGCCTTTGGTGGCCAACAAAACTCACTTTGAGATATAATATAAGATAATAAGTTATGGTATTATAGTTTTCTTTTTAAAAAGAAGATAATGGGAGATATCTAATAATATTCAGTCAAGATATAGAATAAGATTAAGGTATAGAGTCTACTCCATTGATAGGAACATGACAGAAGAACCAGTACTTCACCCCAAAGAACTCCAAATTCTCTCAGTGATCCTACTTGGATTTGATCATTTTTATTCCCTGTTAATATGTTTTCTATATTTTATTGATACATTCTTGGAATAAAATAATTTTATAGTTCTAAGGAACTATTCAGAGATCCATTTAGAACAACTCATTTATTTTATAAGTTAAAAATCAATGAAAAACTTATGCTAAGAGTGATGTCACATTAGGAAATATGAAGAGTCTTCTTTATCTTGTGTATGTGCCATACTTTTTTCAATGGAAAAATATGGAGTGTATCTTTTCTTTTTTCTATAATTTTCATCTTATTAGACACTAATCATTTTAATACTATTTTCAATGCCTAAATAACTTTAAGAAAAATCAACTACCTCTAAAGATCTTCTGGAGTAAATCCTGAATGAAATGTTTAAGTGGCAAAAGGAGATCTTAGAGATTCTAGTCACAATTTTAGAATTTACAGTTAAGATTAACTTTGCCTATGCTGATATATTCTAAAGGCAAATATTATAAATAAAAGCATTTTTTAAAAAATGTCTACCATCGTGGACTTATCTGAATACAACCTCCTTTGGCTTTAATAGTGGTTCTCCATCTAGAGTTTGGAGAACTCAGTAGTGGGCTCCTTTAGAATCTCTGTCATTTTGAGTTTCCTACCCAGTATGTCATTTTAGACATGTAGCAATAAATTAACTACAAGATGTAGTAAACAAAACATTAGTTTCCTACATTTATCTCAGTTACATATTTAAAATACCCTAATCTAATGATCAAAAGAGAGACTGCTTTAAGACAAAACAGCATTTCAGCAAACATATGTATAATTAATTCCTCTACTAATACAGTAAAACAAACAAGCAAAACCCTCTGGGTCTTTTCTCTCTTCAAAATAATTTGGTCTATTAGATTTCCATACATTTTTTTTTCTAAAATTCATTTTGCAATGCCTTGCTGAATGATTTCTACTCAGTTTTTTAAAATTATTTTATTTTTTTAAAAAATTAACACACAATGTATTATTTGTTTTAGGGGTACAGGTCTGTGAATCATAAATTCTCACACAATTCACAGCACTCACCATAACACATACCCTCTCCAGTGTCCACCACCCAGCCACTCTATCCCTCCCCACCCCCTCTAGCAACCCTCAGTTTGTTTCCTGAGATTAAGAGTCTCTTATGGTTTTCTCCTTCCCTGATCCCATCTTGTTTCATTTTCCCTCCCTTTCTCTCATGACCCCTTACCCTGCCTCTTAAATTCCTCATATCCAAGAGATCATATGATAATTGTCTTTCTCTGATTGACTTATTTGGCTTAGTATAATATCCTCTAGTTCTATCCACATTGTTGCTAATGGCAAGATTTCAAGTTTTAGATGGCTGCATAGTATTTCAGTGTGTGTGTGTGTGTGTGTGTGTGTGTGTGATCTTCCTTATCTATTAATCTGTTGATAGATATCTAGGCTCTTTCCATAGCTTGGCTACTGTGGTCATTACTGCTATAAACATTTTGGTGCATGTGCCCCTTCAGATCACTGTATTTGTATCTTTAGGGATACACCCAGTAGTGTGATTGCTGAGTCATAAGGTAGCTCTATTTTCAACTTTTTGAGGAGCCTCCATACTGTTTTCCAGAATGGCTGCACCAGCTTGCATTTACACGAACAATGTAGAAGGATTCCCCTTTTTCTGCATCCTTGCCAGCACCTGTTATTTTCTGACTTGTTAATTGTAGCTGTTCTGACTGGCGTGAGGTGGTATCTCCCTGTGGTTTTGATTTGTATTTCCCTGATGCTGAGGGATGTTAAACATTTTTCACATGTCTGTTTGTTATTTGGATGTCGTCTTGCAGAAATATCTGTTCATGTCTTCTGCCCATTTCTTGATTGGTTTATTTATCCTTTGGTTGTTGAGTTTGAGAAGTTCTTTATAGATTTTGGATACCAGCCCTTTATCTGGTATGTCATTTGCAAATATCTTCTCCCATTCTGTCAGCTGTCTTTTGGCTTTGTTGTCTTCCTCTGCTGTGCAAAAACTTTTTATGTTGATGAAGTCTCAGTAGTTACTTTTTGTCCTTGCTTTCTTTGCCTTTGGTGATGTTTCTAGGAAGAAGGTGTTGCAGCCAAGGTCAAAGAGGTTCCTGCCTGTGTTCTCCTCAAGGATTTTGCAGGATTCCTATCTCTTATTGAGGTCTTTCACCCATTTTGTGTCTATTTTTGTGTGTGGTGTAAGAAAGTTGTCCAGTTTCATTTGTCTGCAGTGGCTGTCCAATTTTCCCAGCACCATTTGTTGAAGATACTGTCTTTTTTCCACCAGATTTTTTTTCCTGCTTTGTTGAAGATTATTTGTCCATAGAGTTGAGGGCAATTTCTGGGCTCTCTATTCAGTTCCACTGATCTATGTTTGTTTTAATAATTCACTGATCTTTACAATAGGACTACACAATGCGACATCTCTGACCTAAGAGGCAAGCTGACTACTGTTGGGCTGGCTGAGAGACAGGGGCACCCAAACTGGTGGACATCACAGACTGGGTAAAGATGGCTGATCTTCCCTCCAAAGCAGCTGTGACCACCATGTCATCTCCAGTATCATACTGTGTTGATGATTACAGCAAAAGAGCTTGAAGTCTGAAATTGTGATGCTGCCAACTATGGTTTTCTTTTTCAACATTCCTCTGGATTTTTGGTATC
This sequence comes from Spilogale gracilis, assembly GCA_004023965.1. NCBI lineage: Eukaryota > Metazoa > Chordata > Mammalia > Carnivora > Mephitidae > Spilogale > Spilogale gracilis. Next base: position 153,189 of record PITA01001731.1, read on the forward strand.
TTTTCTGATTCCATATAAATTTAAGATTATTTGTTCCATTTCTTTGAAAAAAGTTGATGGTATTTTGATAGGAATTGCATTAAATATGTAGATTGCTCTAGGTAGCATAGACATTTTCATAATATTTGTTCTTTCAATCTACGAGCATGGAACATTTTTTCATTTCTTTGTGTCTTCCTCAGTTTCTTTCATGAGTACTTTATAGTTTTTTGAGTATAGATTCTTTGCCTCTTTTTAGGTTTATATACCTAACCAAAGAGGTGCCCAGTTTTATATATTAGAAATGAGTTCCACCCAGGTGTGTTTGCTAAAGTAGTACTTTTGTTGCAGCTTTAGCAAATAGTGTGAATGAAAATTACAGGAGTAATGTGATTCTCTGATCATTTTCTTTTAAAAAAATTATTCTCCTAGCATTTGGAGATTATTGTTAGTCAGTAGAGAATACTTTTCTTCCTGGAAAATATTCTGTCACTCAATTTAAGAAATCAACTTTTGTTTTATAAAAGTGAATTCAATATGGAAAATAATTCACTGATCTTTACAATAGGACTACACAGTGCGACATCTCTGACGTAAGAGGCAAGCTGACTACTGTTGGGCTGACTGAGAGACAGGGGCACCCAAACTGGCGGACATCACAGACTGGCCCAAGATGGCTGATCTTCCCTCCAAAGCAGCTGTGACCACCATGTCATCTCTAGTAAATCGAAACCTAACGGGGGGCGGGGGGGGGGGCTTAAAATTCCCATACCTGACTTTTTAGCCAGGGACCACCTACCATCATCTGGACCTTCCCCACCCCCAGCCAGTCACCTAGGGACATGATGTTCCCTTACTTAATATGGGAAAAAACCCACCCAAATCCAGACCCAGACAGTAAGGCTTAAAAACCCTTACATTCCCCTTCCCCAACCCCCGGAGCGACTTCCCTGATTCTCCTCTCCGGAGTCGCGGAACCTCGCCCAAGGGTGCTTTCAATAAAGCTCGCTCTTTGGACCCTGTTTGCCTTTGCGGTCTCCATTTTATTTGCGACGAAAAACCTTACAACTACTTCTGTGGTTATTGCTGTAGCTATTTTAGAAGTAGCTCCTGTTAACTCCTGTGAAAACTTTGGTACTGACTGAATGGCAAAACAACTATTGGAGATAACACTGAACTCAAAAGGGACTGCCAGTTGTGTGAGAATACTAAAATTTTAGGCTTGTTGGTGTGTAACAATGGGGTTGCTTCTGGATCCAAATAATGAAGTTCCTGTCACACACTGGCTTAAAAAACAATAAGGAATTGCAAACAATTATAAGTTGTGTGGGCCTCAGACTTGTTAAATTCTGCAGCTCAGTTGCATCATTAAGGACTCAGATTCTGGGCGCCTGGGTGGCTCAGTTGGTTAAGTGACTGCCTTCAGCTCAGGTCATGATCCTGGAGATCCAGGATCAAGTCCCACATCCGGCTCCCTGCTTGGTGGGAAGCCTGCTTTTCCCTCTCTCACTCCCCTTGCTTGTGTTCCCTCTCTGGCTGTGTTTCTCTCTGTCAAATAAATAAAATCTTAAAAAAAAAAAAAAAGGACTGAGATTCTTCTATCTCTCTAGTCTACATTGTACAATATTGACTTCTTTCCTTGTGCGTATAATATGGTTACCAAAATTAAGAGACTGCTTATTTTCTTGTGTACAAATCTCCTCTTCTGTATCCTCAGAATAATTTTTTCTCTGTGTTCTAAGTTAGCATAAGTCATTTGTCTGTTGCTGAGAGAAAACCTTACAATGATCAGTCTAGGTTCCTTAACCAATTACTGGCAAGGGAAATGGGTAAAAATGACTGGCTTTACTAATTAGAGATCATTCCTAGATCTGGTGTCAATTCCCCAAGCTATATGTTTTTAATCCATGAAAGAAGGCTGGAAAGTATATTAGAGACTTAAGTATAATGGGTTCATTTTTCCTAGATAGAGTCTCCTCTTAGAGATTAACATAGAATACTTTATAAAAAGCTGTTTAGGGAAATAAGAATATGAATAGTCATGAAAGTAACAGAGATCTAAACTTTCTTTATTTTCAACAAGGATATCATTTTGCACACGAAACCCCATTTCCCTAATGGAGAATAAACAATAATAAGGATTAAATATGTCATTAAATTCTAGTTTAGAATGTTTTTTCTTCATCTAAATGAGTGCCTTTGGGCAGTTTATTCAATGAATTTAAAGTTTAACTCCTTTCACATCTGCCTTTCCAGCCTCCTGGGGTCCTGGCTACTCTTCCTCCTCTTCTTAATAGTTTCCAAGTATAGGGGGGGCTGACTTTTTCTAAAGTTGTTGGCAGGGGACCCTGTTCACACAAAGCCCTTTCTGCAGCTTGGTCATGGCTCATTACTACTGGGCCCTAGGTTAAACTGTTCCCACTGCCTCCTACCTGGAGACATTGCAGCTGGCGAACCACTTAGTCTGCTCTGAAACAGAGACAGTTATCTCATGACAATGGCTCCAGAAATGTGAGCCATTGTTCTTTGTTAAACAAGCACCACTCATTCTCTTTTTGACTCACAGATACCCTGATATCTGATTATAACTTCTGTTTGGTCCCCTGGCTTTGGTGATTCCCCCATACTTTCAAATATGGCATTCCACAGCTTCTTGCGGTTGGTATCTGGAATTTTGAGGTAGCCAGTAAAGGGCACTTAGTGGACATCTGACTTTCTTGGAGATTTCAGTGGAGGACTCATGACATTGGCATAGGATTGGATGAACAAGAATTAATGTACTTGCATAAGCTTTTTTTGGACATTAACTCTCTGGCACGGACTCAGTAGGGATAGGAAAACTCATGGATGTGATGGCCCAGAGAAGTGTAGAGAAGGCAGTGGCCCACACTGAGTGAAGTTGAAAGGCTTGAATTATCATAGAAGATGGCAGGGAAGGGATTAAAGAGCCCAGGAAGATAAGCATGTTGGAATGTGCGTATCGTATGAAGCTAAAGGACCCACCAGAAGAATAATCCAAAAAGATTTTGTCCAGTCCTTCCCACTCAGCCCCCAACCCTCGAGGCTTCAGAGGTCTCAAGGTCTCATATGAATATTTGAAACCAGAATGGAAGAGTGGCATGGCTGGCTTCCAGCCTTCTTTTTTCCAAGCTAGATAAGTGGAAAAGCTTTAACTTTGAATGAGAACTATTTCCCATATATTCAGAAGTAATTACTTGACCCCTTCTTGTCATACTTTTCTGATTCTCTATAGCTGTGCATCTCTATACTGCGATTCTGCAGAGAAGCCTATTGCCTGTCAGCTAGTTGGGAGTGGCTCACCTGTTAGCCCCTGTGTTTTTTGTACTCCACCCCAGTTAAGAAAGCCTCCTGGTTTC